>JXTC01000034.1:1199522-1230860 GCA_002914845.1 Trema orientale
AAAGGACACCGCTGGGCAAGACAAGGGGAAGCAGACCCAGGCCTCGGGATCAGAACAGCAGACCCTAAGGATCGTGCCGATGATCGTGGGCAAACCGGAGCCCAGCCAGGGTCGGGAGGAGAGAGACAATATCCACAAGAGAACTGGAGAGAGGGTGAAACGCTTGAGAAGTTTGGGCCACTCAGTGAATCACCTGGCAACGGAACAAGCTCATACCTCGGCCGTCCCCATTGCTTTTACTCAGCAAGACCTGGCCACAGTGCGTCTGCCTCACGACGACCCGTTGGTGGTCAAGCTGCAGATCGATTCCTCGATGGTAGGAAGAGTCTTGATCGATAGGGGCAGCAGCGCCGACGTCTTATTCCTCAACACCTTTGAAAACATGGGCTTGAACCGAAGCATGCTGAGGCCGACCTACCAACCGCTGTTCGCTTTCGACAGCAACAGGGTCAGCCCGCTAGGGGTCGCGACGCTAAAGGTCCACGCCGCCGACAGAAGCCTAGATGTCGATTTCGTCGTCGTCGTCGATTGTCAGTCCTCTTTCAACGCCATCATGGGGAGAGGTTGGATTCACGCCATGCATGGGGTCGCATCCACCCTCCACCAGATCCTGAGGTGTCAGTCGACGGACGGGACCCACACAATAGACATCAGGGGAGACCAGACCTCCGCAAGGAAGTGCTTCTCAACCGCTATGAAAGGCCCCACGGCGGACACTACCGTCGTAACGGAGGACAAATAGCAGTCAAAGGACCGTCTGCCAGCGTACATGAGACAAATCGAGGATGAGTCTGACAAACCAGACACCACGATAGAAGAGCTAGTAGCGGTCCCATTGAAAACGTCGGAGCTGGAAAAGGTGGTCCTGGTCAGAGCCCTGTTGCCTGAGTTGGAGAGGGACAGCCTGGTGGAGTTCCTCCGGCAAAACAGGGATGTGTTCGTATGGTCCCACAACGATATGCCCGGCATAGATCCCGAACATGCCTGCCACCGCCTGAACATAGACCCCAATTACCCTCCAGTCAGGCAGAAACCTAGAAAGTTCGCGCCGAAAAAGAACAGAGCGATCAACAAAGAGGTCGAGAAGCTGTTAGAAAATGGCTTCATCATGGAATGCACATACCCCCGTTGGGTTTCAAACCCAGTGGTGGTGAAGAAGAAAAATGGAGACGACCCGACTTGCATCGACTTCACCAATCTGAACAAGGCTTGCCCGAAAGACAGCTTCCCGCTGCCAAAGATCGATCAGATGGTTGACGCGACGACAGGATTCGGTAGAATGAGCTTTCTAGACGCCTACTCTGGGTACAATCAGATCTCTCTGTTCGAAGAAGACCAGGTCCATACGGCCTTTATCACAGAACGGGGTCTGTATTGCTACAAACGCATGCCTTTCGATTTGAAGAACGCAGGGGCCACCTATCAGAGACTCATGAACAAAATGTTCACTGGCCTCTTGGGAATGACGATGGAGGTATACATCGACGATATAGTGGTGAAAAGTAAGGAAGTTTCCGACCACCTACACCACCTCGCCGAATGCTTTCAAGTCCTGAGGCGTTACCAAATGCGCTTAAACCCTAAGAAGTGTGCTTTCGGGGTATCTTCTGGCCAGTTCCTGGGGCACATCGTAAGCAAGAGGGGGATCGAGGCTAACCAAACCCAGCTCTCTTCGATCGCGAATGAACGAAGGCCTACAACCGTTAGGGAAGTCCAGCGCCTGACTAGGAAGATAGCAGCGCTCAGCCGATTCGTCTCTCGGACGTCAGACCGATGTAAGCCTTTCTTACAATCCATAAGGAAAAGTTCCTCGTTCACCTGGGGGAGGAACAAGACGCGGCACTGGCAGAACTCAAACGGTACCTCAGCCACCCGCCTATCCTTGCCTCCCCAGCAGAGGGGCAACGCCTGTATGCGTACCTGGCGGTGTCTGAGATAGCGGTCAGTACAGTGCTGTTCATCGAAGAGGAAGGCAAGCAGAAGTCGGTGTTCTACGCAAGCCGCATGCTCCTAGACGCAGAAACTCGGTACAGCACGGCGGAGAAACTAGTTCTCACGTTGGTCAATGCCAAGAAGAAGTTAAGGCAGTATTTCGAAGCGCACTCTATCACGGTCTACACGGACTTCCCCATCCGACAGATCCTGGCAAACCAGATTTATCAGGACGACTTACCAAGTGGGCTATCGAGTTGGGAATGTATGATATTGATTATCAATCCCGAACGGCGAAAAAGGGTCAGGTCGTAGCGGACTTCCTGGTGGAGATTCAGTCCTTTGATGAATTGCGTGATCAGCCGCAGGCACCGCCGACGTCAGACCCCTCGGTCTGGACCCTTTACATTGATGGGTCTACTAACGTTTCGGGGTCGGGCGTCGGAATAGTTCTGCAGACCCCAGCAGGCCTCAAGGTGGAGAAAGCCCTCAGACTCAGTTTCCAAGCAACGAACAACGAGGCAGAATACGAGGCATTACTCCAGGGTCTTGAGCTTGTCCTGCACTTCGGAGTAAAGAACATAGCGGTGAAAATGGACTCGCAATTGATCGCGGAGCAGGTGGCGGGAAACTTCGAGGTGAATGAACCAAGACTGCACAGGTACTTTTCTAAGGTGATGGGGGCAAAAGCTCGTTTCGATACATTTACCATTGAACAAATACCCAGGGAGATGAACCAGACGGCCGACAGGCTAGCCAAAAGTGCCTCAGCAGGGGGTATGACCGAGTACACAGAGATCCTGACGAAAAATGAATACGCGGCGGACCCGACGGAGAACTCCGCGTACTATGTGTTCACGACCACCTCTGAGGAAATATCCTGGATGAAACCCATCACGCAGTATCTGACGATGGGAGAGCTCCCCCCAGACCCTCGCGAAGCCCGTTCGATCAGACTGAAGTCCGCCCAGTACTCCATGATTGAGGGTCAGCTGTATAGAAGGTCTACTATGGGACTAATGCTGAGATGCATAGGCCCCACGGAGGCCCGAAGACTGATGGAGGAGATCCACGAAGGGGTCTGCGGTAACCACTCTGGAGGGCGGAGCCTCGCCCACAGGGCCTTGACAGCTGGGTATTTCTGGCCCTACATGATGACCGAGTCAGACCAGTTCGTTAAAAGATGCGACAAATGCCAGAGGTTCGCCCCCTTAAAACATCAACCGGCGGAGGAGCTCCACTCTAACATCACCCCATGGCCCTTCGCAAAATGGGGTCTGGACATCGTCGGAGAACTCCCTATAAGCCCAGGCGGTAAGAGGTACGTCTCATTGGCCACTGACTACTTCACCAAGTGGGTAGAGGCAGAAACTTACACAACCGTTAACAAGGCAGATACAATCAATTTCATTTGGAAGAACATAATCTGTCGATACGGAATTCCGCGAGAAATACATGCCGACCATGGTACTCAATTCCAGAATGCTAAACTCAAGGAGTTGTGTGACTTGTATGGCATAAAGCTCAGTTTTTCATCAGTAAGCTACCTCCAAGGAAATGGCCAGGCCGAATCGACGAATAAAGCTATCTTCGGCAACATCAAAAAGAACCTCCAGGAAGCCAAAAGAAAATGGCTGGAGGAACTCCCGGCCGTCGTATGGGCTCACAGAACCACCGAGCGCAGGTCAACTGGGAGAACCCCTTTTGCCATGGTGTACGGGTCAGAGGCTGTAATCCCAACCGAGATCGGCCTCCCGACCCTACGCTCAAAAATAGTGGAGAACAACCCGCTGAACGAACAGAAGCTCAGCCACAACACAGACTTCCTGGAAGAAACGAGGGACGTGGCCCTGATCCATCTAGCCGCATACCAACAGCGGGCCAAGACTTATTTCGCAAAGAAAGTCAACGCTCGCAGGTTTAGCACCGGAGATTGGGTCTTGAAAGCCAAAACCGGAAACTCGTCGAAGCTAGATCCTAACTGGGTCGGACCCTACGAAATTAGCAAAGCACTAAGCTGCGGTGCGTATGTCCTGAAGGAACTCAAGACGGACAAAACTCTATCCAACACATGGAATGCTCATCACTTGAAAAAGTATTATGTATAATCCATGTGTAAGAATTCTTCCTTTTATAATAAGCAGGTCCATTTTTATACAGGTCAAACTACCCGTCCTACGGATTTGCTAAATTGCCTGGTGGGGTCTGAGCTGAAGTAATCAGACCCCCATCCTTAACCTAAAATCGTACTATGGGAGCAAACGTCGAGCAACGAAACGTTTGCCGGCGACCCGAGATAAACGTACGAAGAGGATCGAGCTGTGCAATAACATTCTTGCCAGCAGACCTTAACCTAAAATCGTACTATGGGAGCAAACGTCGAGCAACGAGACATTTGCCGGCGACCCGAGAAGAACGTACGACGAGGATTGAGCTGTGCAAACAACATTCTTGCCAGCGGACCTCAACCCAGGGTCATACTGTGGGAACTGCCCATTGGGAGCAGACCCCTTTGGATCTGCCCCCTGAAAGTAGGTCCCCCGGGTCTGCCCATTGGAAGCAGACCCCTTTGGTTCAGACCACCCTAGGTCTTCCCATTGGAAGCAGACCCCTTCGGTTCAGACCACCCTGGGTCTGCCCATTGGAAGCAGACCCCTTCGGTTCAGACCACCCTGGGTCTGCCTGTTGGGAGCGGACCCAATCGGGTCTGCCCAGGGATGCAGACTCCGACCGACCTGCTTGTTAATAGCGGATCCCATTGGGTCCGCCCGTTGGGAGTAGACCCATGCCTATAACCCGGAACAGATAGGGGCAAAACAAAAAAAATGGCATTACAAAAAAGAAAGACGAGGAGGAAGACAAAGACGATTTCTGTTATAAAAAATTATTACACAACAGATTACAAAACTTGTCTTTACTTATTAGCAGGTTTTGGGCGAAGGCATAACGACATGTCCGCATGATAGTGCCCCGTCTGCTCCCGGTAAGAGCCAAGTCCGGGTCTCCTCGTCTGCAAAGATGGATCTAAGCAGGAATCAACCAATCCTTGTAGTTGACTCCTGGCACGATTCCACTTGGGGTCAGAGAAGTCCAGCCACATGCGTGGGTCGAATCCTGTTAAGACAAGTCATAACAGCAATTACACATCTTCAGCGCTAGAAGAGCCAGAACTCACATCCCGATTCCTGGAGTTAATCTTATCAATCATAGCTCGAAGAGGGTTTACTAGCAACTCCAGATCATATACGATTGGGTCAGACTCCGAAACCGGCCGAACTGCCGACAGGGGAATGGCATCGTATACGATACCTGATCACACACAAAAAAAAAGAGAAAAAGAAAAATGGGGAAAGAGAGTAAATAAAAAAAAAGAAAAAAAGGGATATATTCATTGCTAAAGTAATCCTTTACAAAGAATTGTTCACTGTACATGTCTTAATTCTACAGATGTACAAAGGAGCAAGGACTCTTAATTACCTCCGCCAGAGGGAGGGATGCCAGTTTCAGCGCTTGAACCGTCCCCGGCGCGAGGCGGTGCCTCAGGCTCTGAATCATCGCTGGAGAGATCGACAGCGGCAGCAACCTCAGATGGGTCCTTCGTTGGCTCAGCCGGGCTTATGACGGGTACCAGCTCGGTGCTTGCGACAGCGGACGTCGAGGGCCCACCTCTCTCTTCGTCAAGCATCTTTAACACATCAGCAGGGTACTCGATGTTAATCGCGTCCCCCATCTGCTGCATGTAATACCTGACGGAGTAGGAGTCCCTCTCTACGCCTTTCTGCAGGTTGAATTGGTCTGGCGTCACCACCTCTGGGTGACCCTCGAATTCACGGTTCTCCCAACCAGACCTATAGCTCTCGGCAGAAAGGACGTCCACTTGCTGCTGGTACCTCAGCTTAAGCTTATCAGCGTCTGCCAGCCTGTCCCTCAGCGCCGCCAACCTGAGCTCTGCCTGGCGCTGCGGCAAATCAGACGCAAACGAGACAACTCAGCATGGGCCTCAAAAAAAAAAAAAAAAAAATAAAATAAAAGGGGGGGGGCTGCAGAAAGCTGGTTGCCTCGTTAGAACGGTCGAGTCTGCGTTGCAGAGAGTGGGCCTCCAATTTTGCCTTTGCCTCTGCCTTCCTGGCCTCTTTGGCATCATCAAGGGTGCGGTCCCGGGCCACGACGGCAAGCCCCATCTCAGCTACGGCGCTAAGCCGTTCCTGCTCCTTCAGCTCAGCCTCGGCCTGGGCCAGACTCGTGAGATCCGCCTGAGCATGGAGGCCAGAAACCTCGGCCTCCAGAGACTGGAGTTTCCCTTCCACTTCCGCCAGCTTGCTGGCCAGCTCTTCACGACTGGCCCTCTCGACGCTTAAAGCATGCGCCACTGCCGTACTGACCCGGGTGTCCTCCAAGCTCCTGAACAGGTCAAAGTCAGCCCTAACTGCAGTTAGGGCGACCTCGCTCTGTTCTGCTGCAGCAGTCCTCGCGCCCAGCTGCCTTGTCAGCTCCGCCACTTGCGACGCATAAAATGACTGCACAGCGGCCAACTGCAGGATACAAAATCAGAAACTCAGTCATAGTCAAACATGCTGCAGCAATGAAAATGATGGCCTGACAAACCCACACCTGTGCGAGGCTGCGGCTGGCGACAGCATCCACATTCCCCAGAGACAGCGGCTCCAGCTCGAGCTCGGCAGCCGAATCGCTTCCCCGGGTGCCGTCCGCTCCTGAGGAGCGCACTCCCACCCCGCCAAGAGGGAGAGCTCCGCCCTCTGCCTGTAACACTTCAGCAGCACCTCCTGATACTGCTGAACTGGGGAGGGTAGGGGCAGCGGAGGACGGCGACGGCGCAGAACGAGCCGATGCATCATCAGCAGTAACCAGGACAGTTACTGCCTTAGCAGCTCCGCCGACCACCTGCGGAGCAGACCCGATCACCTGCAGGGAAGACCCAGCAGTCTGTAATTTTTCGGTCCTGTCTTGACCAGCTCGCTCAGACGGGCCATGGCGCGCGGACCTTTTCCTCCTCAGCACGGTCAGGGTGGCCCCGTCATCCTCGCTATCTGAGGAAGAAGCGGTTCTGCCCCTCTTCGCCACCAAGCCCTTGTCTGCCTCAGAGGGGTCGGCCTCGCGCCCTCGCTTGGCAGTTAACGAAGGGGAAGAGGACAAGTGAGACTTCAGCCTGGGGGCCCCTCCGCTGAGCTCCGCAATTTTCCCGTGGGAACGGGCAGACCCAGACCCCGCTCTCGCCGTCGACCCTGAGCCGGCAACTGGAGGGGCTGCCGCGGGCAACTCCCTGGGCTGGCCCGACGACGACCCTCTGCCGTACTTGATCTTGATAGCAGTTGTCTCCTGGGTCGTGGGCCCGCCCGCCCCTGGAAGAAGCGCCAGAGGGGTGTCATCCCCAGACACGAACAAGCCCTCCAGCTCGTCGCCCGAGTCTTCCCGCCGGGCAACGACCCCCGACCCCGCGGCCTCATCCTCGGAGGACACCACCACCCGTCGGCCAGCGGGAACCTTAGGCCGCGCCCGGGGCGCGGCCATACCCTTCTTCATGGAGGAAGGCTCCGCCGAAGGACCGGCGTCCGGACCTGTAGAAGCCAACAAGAACTAAAGTCAGAGGACGACTCAGGTGCGAATAGTGTAAAGCTCGCCAGAGAAACAGACCCACCTTTAATCCTCTTGGGGGCAACGATCTCCACGCTGCGGAGCCTGTCACATTCCCTGGCCATTAACGTCACCGCCTCCTCAAGCTCTAGCCTGGTCGGCGGCATCAGCTCACCGGGTCCCGCCAACTGATTCAAGGCCATGACCTGGCGTCCCACCATGGTCAGGCAATTCTGCTCGTCCCGGCGGAACCGGTTCAGGGCAGTGGCGTCAAGCTTCCCCCTGAGGTGCTTGGTGACGGCCCAAGTGTCCAGCGGGAAGGAGAGGTTCAGGACGGCCCTTGGCATCATATTCATGACCTGGGGCCTCAGGACTGCCTGGACGTGACGACAGTCCCCGACAGATTTAAAAACTATGATGCCCTCCAGTTCTTGAAGCCGACCTGCCGATGGCTGAGCATCGAACCTGACATCCTCCATTGTACCTGCGGAAAGTCAAGCATTGTCAGAAAAAGGAGATCTGGACGCAGACCCCAATAACCAGAAGCAATTAGATGCTTACTCAGGGAGAAAGACGGGGGAATCTGGAAGCGCTCCCCGTTCACCCAGGGTGAGCACCACGCCCCACCGACTGCGTATAGTCTGGAGTGGGAATCCCACTGCTTATCAGACCGCGGCAGGCCCCAGAAGATGTGACGCCCCTGGATCGGCTGGAGGTAGAAGGTCGGGTAGGAGCTCTTCTTGGGGATGGGTGTGAGCTTGTAGGCATAAAAAACCACCTCCAGATCGATGTGGATGTTGAGGAGGATTGATAAAGCGGAAAGCCCCATCGAGATCGTTATCCCGTTCGCATTCAGCTGCATCGGGTGAATCTCTGTAAGGCTAAAGAACTGATGGACGAGAGGGGGAAGGGGGAATCGCAGCGACTCCAAATGCTTCCTCCCCAGAATGAAGGATCCCTCGGGGGCAGAGGGGTGGAGATACCAATCGCTCGGCCCCTCAACCCTCTGCAGGGTAACCCCATCAGGGAAACAGAGTTGCCCCCTCAGTGAATCTACCTCAGAATCAATGATGGGGGACAATGATTTCCAGTTTGAGGCCATTTCCGGAATTACCGATCGGAAAATTGGAAGCTTTCAGAAAAAGAAAGAGAGGATTTCGAAAACCCTAAACGAGGAAGTGCTAAGGCGTTCGAGAGGAGAGAAAACGAGAATGTTCGGAGGCTTTGGTAAAGGGAGAAACGAATTAAAGGGGGGCCTTTTATAGAGGGAGAACCCAAGAGTCTCTCCAAAGACCTAACAAGGGGGAGAGGGGACATTCGAATTTCAAAATTTTTTTGGAACCGCGATACGGCCCAGCACGCGTCGACATCGGTAATCAGCGAGCGATAATGAAGACGGGCCACGTGTAGTCCCTGCATTGACGGGACGAATGAATGATTTCCCCATTTGACGATCGCTATCCCATCAAATAGGGAAATGGGGGCAGTTATGGGGCCCGCTTTTTGAACGTGCGCCACGTGTGCATTCAGATGACACGTAGCTGAGAAAATTGCCTGGGAACCACAATTATTCCGCGTGACGGTTATTGGGCCCATGCTGTCGAAGCGGGTCAAGAAAGGGCCCATCCAGACCTGGGATGGGCCTGGCCCAACCAGACCCTTGTCCCGACAGCTGGGGGTCAGGAGCCTCAAGGGTCTTCCGCTAGAAGACCCTCTGGGGCAACGCATAGTTCCAGACCCAGACAAGGCATTTAATGCAATCCTGGGTAGGTGTGCGTATTAAATGCGTTCTCCTCTAGAGAACGGCGGAACTGTAGTCACCGCTCCATGTTAGGATTCATGTTGGAGTTGGTGACAGGGAGCAAACCGTACCAATCTTAGCCCGTGATTTCGGGAGCTAGCTACGGCGCTGGAGAAGAAACCTCGGAATTGGATCCCAATTCCAGAGGTATAAATACCGCACACACCGTAGCAAACAAGTAAGCAATCTTTTCACTCCCTGCTATCTCCTTAGAACCGATATCTGACTTAAGCATCGGAGAGTCTTTGCAGGTACCCCCCCTGGGGCCCTTCTAGTCCATCCAGATATTGGGCACAGTCAGAGGTAGCGGAGACACGTAGACAGTTGGTGAAAACCGTCCCAACATTGAGTGATAACACTAAATATATTGGGTTCTTACACAAATAAAGGTTATAACGTCCAAAAATTACAAAATTCCAGATGGTATAATTTATTAGAAAATTTTGAAATAATTATCTCAAGCAACCTAACTAATTACTTTAAATACTTTGATAAATTCAACTTTCGAAGAGGTAGCCAACTAATTACCTCAAGTCTCTCCTCAGGAGGTAAATAATCAAAAGGTAAAAAAATGATTTTTTTTCTAATTAAATATGGTATTTTTGAAATCTCATTTGAATTTTTTCGAAAGATTGGCAAGAATTATATTTTTTAATTTATTATTTGAAATTTTACCACATAAAATCAAATTTTCTCAAATGAAAACTGTCCAAATTCAATGTAAGAGACAGTCCAACTAGGATTGCTTTGTGCCTGGGGTGATTATATTTACACCCCAACTCAATATAAAAGCACCCTTCATAAATTTAAAATGACTAAATAGAACTTTAAATCATCTTCCATATGTATAATGTACACCCTAGCCAATTATCATTTTTCTTTTTCTCCTTTGTGCTCTTATCTTTCACAGACCCTCTCTCACTGACCGTTTCTCACCCATAGTTTCTTCCCCATTTTCACCTAATCTTTGTATGTAGATTTCTTGGTTTATATACTTTAATTTTGTTTTGTTTTTTGTTGTAAAAACGTGATTTTAAAAAGGGTAAATAAGTAATTTAAAAACCAATGACATTGTTATAATTTTAATTTTTCAGAATATAAAACTGAAATATCTTGAATATTTTATTGGAGTCTATAGTTCCTCAAAATTGCATTTAAGGACCCCATTTCCTCTCTTCTTTTCACTTGGAGTCCCCATGTCATTAGAGAGCTCAAGCTCTGCCGACAGCCACCGCGAGCACACCGCCTGCCCTCCTTGCCAGTGCACCACCCAGGCAGCTCCGCCACTCGCCGTCGATAGAGCGCCGCCAGTCACCGCCACTGCTCGCGCCACCCAACCGCGTGGAGGAGCTCTAGAATCTGCAGCTGCTGCTTCTGTTTTTGGCGACTTCAGCTGCCCAATGCCGCCGTCAGCCACCGTGGGAGGTCGAGGACCTCTTTCCAAGACTAATTAGTCAATTTTCGGCCACTATCTTCGGCAAGTAAGCTCCGAATTTGTCCAATCGATTTTTTGAAAAATTTGATTTTGATATTTGTCAAATATTTGGATTAGCGAATGAGTTATTAGTGATGATTAGTAAAATTGTTATAGGATTAAAATTATACAAAAGGATAATTGATTTTGAGGAATTAAATTTCTGATAGTTAGAAATTTTTGATAAAAATTGTTATTCTTGCAATTATTTTTAGAAAAGAGATATTTTCATAATTATTTTTGTAAATAATTTATTTTGGTCGTGGAACTTTTATGATATAAAATATGAGACTAAAACACGAATGATTACGATAATTTTGCGTTGAAACGAAATCTGAAAATGAGATAATTCTTAAATAAAAATATGGTATTTTTCTAAATAATTCTAAAAATGATATTTTTATAGTTATTTTTGCAAAGTAATTATTTAATCCATAACGATTACATGAAGTAAAAGAGGAGTATAAAACAATGGCAAATATGACTTTTTGGTGTTAAATCGATATCCGGAAGCACGTTAAATTTCAAATTGAAAAAGTGAACGTGTTTCTAATTATTTTGAAAAAGTGATATTTTTGTAACTTTCAGATTTTTGAACCCATTTAACGCTCGGGACCTCGAAACTGAATTCTGATTACGAATTTGGACTTAATAAGATCGAGAGACGAATTTTGATATAAAATATCACTGTATTCTGAGGTGGCACGAAAATCAAAAAAATGGTTAGTGAATAGTATCGTTTGCGTGCCAAGGGTCAGGTCCTGTACCGGGACCCATTTTCGATAAATTATGTGTCTAACCTAGCATTTTTGGGTGCTTTGAATTCAGTGGTAACCTTCGTTTCTCCATCTGAGGCTCCGGTGGAAAAGTCACTTTTTTCAAGTGGACTTACCGGTAGGGATGGCAATATGACCCACGGTTACAGGTATCCGTGGTTATCTGATCCAAACCGGGAGGAGAAAAACAACTCAAATGAAGAAAATGATCGGAGTGGAGAATAACCATACCGTTAATGTGCGGGTATGGTGCGGGAACGGTATTAACATAATCTGCACCGTACCCACCCTAATATATATATTCACATATAAAAATTATTATACATATAGATGTATATTTAATTTTACACTACTTATATTCTTATATCTTTCATAAAATAATGAATTTGAATAGTTATATGTACTTTTATATTTAAATTTTAGAGTTTGAAAATTATTAGTATATTGTTATGTTTAATATTTTATTGATTATGAAAAAGATTTATTATTTTCATTTTATTTTTTTAATATATTATTATTATCAATGGGTAATGAGTAACCACGATTTTTTCCATTATTTGTTGGTTAATATCCGCACTGTCCCCGCATCTAAAAGAATGGTTAATGAGGCGGGTATTGTACTGTGATTGGCTTTCGGGGATGGGGATATTAATTGAAAAATCGTCCCTGATCCACCCCATTCCCATTCCTACTTACCGGGATCCTGAAATGGCCATTCGGACACCCAAGTGACCAATAGAAGTTTCTTCAAGCGTCATTGGTCTGGTATTACTACCATATTGAGGTAGGGGTTCAATTACCTGATTTTATATCTGTTTTGATTTATACTTGTATTAAAACATATTTATGAAAAATCGTAATTTCACGATGGTTTGATAAATTACTGAAAATTATTGGATTATACTGGGATTGGACTGTGTGGATTATTATATAAATTTTTATATCGTGATTATGGGGTAAAATAGCTGTGTGCTACCCATGTTTCAGTGAATCACAGAATAATGCCAAGTTACGTTTTTAAAGCATGATTTGATTATTGGATGCATAGTTATTGTGAACGATTATATGTTGTACATACCATAGAAACATACACTTGAGTTCTATTACTGCATCCTGCTAGTTTAGATCGCTGGCGAGTTGCTGCAGCGCTAGGTGAAAGACCTAGGCCCTTGTGCAGGTTTTTGGCTGATGCACCTACGGCTAGTGTCAAGATGTTGGGTACCTCTGGTAAGGGGTATTATAAAGCCATGATGGGAGAATGAGAGCTCACTCATATACATGGTTGATTTATGACATATATAATTATGTGGATTTGGTTTTGGTTTTGAATATGTGAGTATTCTAGATACTAATTATTTTATATACCTAGTTTATAAATGGATTTTAGAAAAGATATTAACCATGCAAGTTTGGTAAAATTGCATTAATTCAAAAAAATAATTGAATTACTACTAAGCATGTGAATGCTCACCTCCTATTTTTTTCACTTTCAGGTGTTTGTCTATTAGAAGTAGTAATCTCGATAGTTAGACAAGCTGCGTAGCGTATACTTGTAGTTCTACCCTTAATCCCTGGTAGGTGTTCATGCTCCATTGTCTTTCTTCCCTTGTTCAATTATTTAGCCAAGATTAGTAAATCTACTTAGTAGGTGTATGAGGATAGTTTGTAGTGAATTTGAGTACTTGAAACTGCAAATGATTTTATGTAAATTATTTTGAACTTTGGATTAAAGTTTTCAATTGTACTCAGTTTATCATAATTCATGAATTATTTATGAGTTTTCAAACGAATTAATCACAAGATTTCTTAAACTTTAAGGGGTATTTTTTTAAGTAATTAAACTACTTAGAGTTTTAATATTTGTGGAATTTATAATACTTTGAGGACTAAAAAGAAATTATTTGATACATAATTTCTCCTGAATTTCATAAAACTAATATTTAATTATTTTTTTTTACCTAAAATTACTAAAAGTCACGGCCTTGGATTTCCGATCATGACAAAAATAGTATCAGAGCTATAGGCTTCAGATCCTTCTGGGATCTTGCTTGTGAGAATTTGTTGTTTAAAAGGAATTTTAGAAAGTATTTGACAAATACCTCATACGTCACTTAGGAATTGGCTAAATATGTTATCTTTGGTCTGATTCGTCCTGAGTCTTTCATTCATCTCCCTAAAGTGAAGCTCTAGTATCCTTGAGATGGTTATATCCCAAAAATTCTAGTCTCAGAGATGTTGGGATTGACATAAGAGTAGTGAATTCTACTTCTATCCAAATTCTCTGATTCAAATGGGCATTCATTCTTGTACTCTTATGTCCATTATGGTGATAAGCTATATGAACCTCTTTGGTTCTGCGATAGCAATTTGTGTCTTGTATCTTGATTGTCATAGGTTGACTTTATTTATATGTATGGGATTATGATATTAATCCTTTGACTTTGGGTATACTTTTAATTACTCGGTTCGAGTAAATGGTGTTAGTGCTTATGTTGAAATATTTAAACTGATGATACTTTTTGCATGACATATTGTTTATTAGCAAATTGGTATGATATGTGAAGTTTATTTAAAGGTAGTATTGTACTAAATTCACCAAGATTAGCTTGATATCAAGTGTGTATTAGTAGAATAAATGATTTAATTTCATTTTAGATGCTTTGGTTATTTGGTCTTGTCTAAATTAATGAATTATGATTACGTTTTCTTGTAAGTTGTTTACTTGTGATAAATTATTTTGCCTACTTGAAAGCTGCATGCCTAGTTTCAATTTAAAAAAAAAAAATGGATTAAGAAAAATTTTCACTAAATGAAAAATGGATTTGTACATCTAAATGTGGATTTCATTTGGTCTTATATTTTCTCTCTAAATACATCAGTTTTGTAATCCTTAGGAGAAGAATTATATGATTATTGGTAATTTAATCAAATAAGGAACTTTCTTACATGGTTTAAGTTACTTTTAAATCTTCAAATTGATTTGTATGGTTTGAAACAAAATAGATTGTTATGTCTGAAGAATTGCATGAGAAACATGGATATTTTAAATTTAGATAATGATTAGGTAGAAGTAATTTACTTTTTTGATGAATGTATAGTTTTAAAAACTTATGGGCTATTTTAAAATTAGAATTTTTGAAATTGCACTATTGTAAAGTTTGACCCTTGGTATTTATAGAATTTAGTTATGGTACTAAATTAATCCTAATCTACATTTGATAGTGCTAGTTAGAGAATTATTTAGATCAAGAAAGTTTTTATAAATTTAAAGTTCCAAATATTTTTCTAGATTTGAATGTGGTAGATATTCTTGGTACTTGACTTAGAAGCTAAAATATATTTTCATGTATATATTTATAAGTTGACTTGGAGCTAAACATGAGATATTTATGAAAAAATTTTACATGGCAACTTTGAGAAACAAGTTTGACTTCAAAGAAAACTTTTGGTACGAATCAGTGCGGTATAAATGAAAGTTTTTGGAAAAATTGAGTTTGTGTCAAATATGCTATATTTACAATATCTTATTACATGAATTTTACAAAGTAAAATTTGATTATGGTATCTGGTTTGGAAACACGTGTTAATGGAGATATAGTAAATTTTGAATTTTAGTTGGACGTCTTATAAAACCTTGTCATTATTATGGCTTTATGTGCCTTGTCATGCGACTTCTTTTATTGAAATATACATAATATTGGTAAACCTTGGATTGTTAAATTCTTATTAAGTAATCAATAATTTTTCAGCGGTTAAGTCAAGTTGAGTTGATCTTATCTTAATAGTCTGAATTGGGTAATTGAGCACTTGTGTGGTCGATTTATTTTAGTATCCTAAGTGTTAGAAACTCCTAGTGTTGGAGACTTAGGATAGTATTACAATTGAGCTTCAAGTAGAAATAGATTGGTTTTGAATATCTAAGTCTTGAACGAACTTAGGTGATGCATTATAATGTATGACATTTCAATTAGAAATTTTTCATGGTAATTAGATTTTCAAATTAATACAAGCTATGCATTATTATATTTGATTTGATACTTGATAGACCTATAGTTGTGTATATTAATGTGTAGTATTTTCTTTAAAAATAAAACTTGAGCTTTAAAAAATTTTGGAGTTGTATATGTTACAAATTGGGTAAGGTTAAAAAAAAAATATATCTATCTACTTATGTCAAAAAGTTTAATTATGATATACTCTACTATTTTTCTAAAATGCTTTATAAAATCTCTATCTTAAGAGTGTCTTTCAAAACTGTTTTTAATAAAATTGTTAGATTGTGGTGACTTTAAATTTATGAAACGCAAAGAGAGCCTTACTAAAGTATACCTTACCTAGAATTTTTTCATAAATAAGGAATTGTGGAAATGTATTTGCATATATGATGTGCCAGTTAAAATATATGCTTTTAAATTTCTTGGAGAGAAATGTTTGAAAACTTTTGGGAAAGTTTTAGGATTTTCAGAAAAATTTCAATCACGTTTAACTATGTTGTTAAGAGAATCGACACATTTTAAATACTTGATAGTTTAATAGGAAAACTGTATATATCAAGCAAGGAACTTTGTTTGTTTCGATTTCAAAGGAATTATTGGAATTCTGAATGAGTTGCTGGTATTGGGTTGAGTCTATGACTTATTACTCAATTTGAGTTGAACCCAAGCATTATTGTGGTGGTATAATTAATGATATTTGAGATCAATTCACTTGTGGGTCTATATGGAGAGTTGCTAAACTCTTGCTATTATATTTTCAGATTTGGTTTATCTATGGCAAAGGTAGGACTATATTGTGAACTAGTATAGTATTCTTGTATGCCCCTTATTTTGTGTTGCATATTTTCAAAAATATTTCTGAAATTTATTTTGAATTTTAAAATGAAATGAGATTAAATAGAAGATAGGCGTGGCTGCAAAGACAACTTATTCTGTTAAGAACCTCGTTTCTGGGGCAGTATGGTATTGTTAATTGTTTCATGTATATACTGGGTATCGAGCCATTTCTATATGATTTTTTCTTTGTATCAAAGACTTAGAAAGTCTTTGAAAGTGATTGATCTTTTAGAATTATTATAATAGTTCTGTACTGAGTAGAGAACTTATAAAATCTTAAGATATAAACATAGTATGAAAGATTACCGTATGATATTATCATAAGTAAAAAGACTTGGAAAGTCTTTGAGCTATATATATTATATGGATACTTGCATTTTATATGCTTGGATTATTCCTTGTGCTATGTACTTCTTTGTTGGAGATTTCTATTCATGGTGTTTCTACTCTTAATCTTGGCTAGAGATATTTTGTTTACTTGGTTGTTTCTCACTCGTTATGAAGAACGGTAAATGACTTATGTCATTGTGTTCTTATTTTGGTTTCTAACCTTTGAACTTATCTATCTTGTGTGGTATAACACAATGATATTAATTTCCATTTAGGATCCTGTTAGAGTCTTTGAATTCAGTGATTGTTTAAGACCAGATTCTAGATACGGACAAATGGGATTGTCCCGGTGTGGTGTTGATCTGGTATGATCAGGGGGACGGTATCGCATGTATTCAACATTTGGTCTGCTACTCTAATTTGGTGCCTAACAATCGGTATTCATATTATAAGAGTCTTGCATTATTAACTCTCGGTCTTGATTATCATTACTATTCCTGTTTTGTGTACTGACTTAAGGACATCATTCTCTTTTTCTTGTGTCGATGTCCCTGTATCTATTAATGGGTCACCTTATGATTCTATATAACTTTGTGTACCTATTTAGCTCATGCCTTGTGTGGCATCAGTATGCTGTCGGGATTCTAACACCAAGCAGGAAGTATGTGGCTCACTATCTATTTAATATTATTCCATAATAATTACCTCGTACTCCTTGTATTGAATTTGAATTTTAGGACGAAATTCTTTTAAGGAGGGGAGGATATTAAAACCTGATTTTAAAAGGGGTAAATAAGTAATTTAGAACCTAATGACATTGTTGTAAATTTAATTTTTCAAAATATAAAACTGAAATATTTTGAATATTTTATTATGGTCTACAATTCCCCAAAATTGCATCTAAGGACCCTATTTCCTCTCTTTTTTTCACTTGTTGTCCTCGTGCCATTAGAGAGCTCAAGCTCTGCCAACAGCCACCATGACACACTGCCTGCCCTCCTTGCCGATGCGCCGCCTAGGCAGCTCCGCCAATGTTCGAGCTGCCCAGCCGCATGGAGGAGCTCTAGAATCTGCAGCTGCTGCTTTCGTTTTTGGCAACTTCAGCCACCCAATGCCATCGTCAGCCGCCGCAAGAGGTCGAGGACCTCTTTCCAAGACTAATCAGTCAATTTCGGCTACTAACCTTCGGCAACTAAGCTTTGAATTTTTCCGATTGATCGTTTTAAAAATTTGATTTTGATATTTGTCAAATACTTGGATTAGCATATGAGTTGTTAGTGATGATTAGTAAAATTATTAGAGGTTTAAAATTATACAAAAGGATAATTGATTATGAGGAATTAAATTTCTGATAGAATTTTGGATAAAAATTGTTATTCTTGCAATTATTTTTAGAAAAGAGATATTTTCGTAATTTTTGTAAATAATTTATTTTGGTCGTGAAAGTTTTATGATATAAAAGATGAGATTAAAACATGAATGATTACGGTAATTTTGCTTTAAAACGAGATCTGGAAAAGAGATAATTCTTGAGTAGAAATGTGGTATTTTTCTAAATAATTCTAAAAATGATATTTTTATAATTATTTTTGCAAAATGATTATTTAATCCATAACGATTACATGAAGTAAAGGAGGAGTCTAAAACAATAGCAAATATGACTTTTTGGTATTAAATCGATATCTGGAAGCATGCTAAATTTCAAATTGAAAAAGTGAACGTTTTTCTAATTACTTTGAAAAAGTGATATTTTTGTAACTTTTGGATTTTTGAATCCATTTAATGCTCGGGACCTCGAAACTAAATTCCGATTTCGAATTTAGAATCAGTGAGATCGAGAGACGAATTTTGATATAAAATATCGCTATATTCCGAGATAGCATAAAAATCGAGAAAATGGCTCGTAGGTTTCTTCGAGTGTCATTGGTCCGGTATTACTACTATATTGAGGTAGGAGTTTAATTATCTAATTTTATATCTGTATTTATTTCTAATTGCATTAAAACTTATTTATAAAAAATCGTGATTTCACGATGGTTTGATAAATTACTGAAAATTGTTGGATTATACTAGGATTGGACTGTGTGGATTATTATACATATTTTTATATCGTGATTATGTGGTAAAATATCGGTGTGCTACTCATGTTATAGTAAATCCCAGAATAATGCCAAGTTGGATTTTTAAAGCATGATTTGATTATTAGATGCATAGTTATTATGAACGGTTGCATGTTGTATATACTATAGGATCACACACTTGTGTTGCATTGTTACATCATGGCAGTTTAGATTGCTGACGAGTTGTTATAGCACTTGATAAAAGACCTAGGTCTCTTCGCAGATTTTTAGCTGACGCACGTACGGGTAGTATCAGGATGCTGGATACCTCTGGTAAGGGGTATTACAGGGCCGTGATGGGAGAATGAGAGCTCACTCATATACATGGTTGATTTATGATATGTACAATTATGTGGATTTAGTTTTAGTTTTAAATATGTGATTATTCTGGATACCAATTATTTTATATACTCGGTTTATAAATAGATTTTAGAAAAGGTATTAGCCATGCAGGTTTGGTGAAATTGCATTCATTCAAAAAAGTAATTGAATTACTACTTAGCATGTGAATGCTCACCCCTACGGGTAGTATCAGGATGCTGGATACCTCTGGTAAGGGGTATTACAGGGCCATGATGGGAGAATGAGAGCTCACTCATATACATGGTTGATTTATGATATATACAATTATGTGGATTTAGTTTTAGTTTTAAATATGTGATTATTCTGGATACCAATTATTTTATATACTCGGTTTATAAATAGATTTTAGAAAAGGTATTAGCCATGCAGGTTTGGTAAAATTGCATTCATTCAAAAAAGTAATTGAATTACTACTGAGCATGTAAATGCTCACCCCTACTTCTCCCACTTTCAGGTGTTTATCTATTAGAGGTAGTAATCTTGGTGGTCAGACAAGCTGCGTAGCTTGTACTTACAGTTCTACCTTTAATCCCTAGTGAGTGTTCATGTTCTGTTATCTTTCTTCCCTTGTTCAATTATTTAGCCAAGATTACTAAATCTATTAAGTGGATGTATGAGGATGGTTTTGTAGTGAATTTGAGAACTTGAAACTACAAATGATTTGATGTAAATTAATTTGAACTTTGGATTAAAGTATTCAGTTGTACTTAGTTTATTATAATTGATGAATTATTTATGAGTTTTCAAACAAATTAATCACAAGTTTTCTTAATCTTTAAGGGGTATTTTTCGTAAGTAATTAAAGTTACTTAGAGTTTTAATTGTTGTGCAATTTATAATGAGTTGATGACTAAAATGAAATTATTTGATACATAATTTCTCCTGAATTTTGTAAAACTAATATTTAATTATTTTTTTTTACCTAAAATCACTAAAAGTCACGGTCTTGGATCTGTGGTCGTGACATCTGTAGTTTTTTAGTTTCCTAAAAATTGATAGATAGTAATTAAGAATCAAGATGGATAGCAAGCTTTGAAAGTGTGCTAAAAACTAAAAGCTTTTTGCTTTCATAGAAAAATTAAACTTATTATTGGGACATGTGATCTAAACTTCAATCTCCTTGTCATAATAACTTATTTTACACATTTATTTTACATGTTTCTTCCCTTGCTCCAGGTTCTATGTATGTTTTAAACTCTTAAACTTAAATATTAATCTAAATAATATGAAAACAATACATAGAAATTATATGTGAAAAATGAACAGAACTAAATTAATCAAAAAGTTTTGAAGAATAAAAAAGAGAGAATCGAAGTGATGATCGGTATTGGAAGTTGTGGAAGGCAAAATGTGGTAGCGGTTAAACAAGATGTAAAGGGGTGTGTTTAGTTTATTTCATTTATCCTTTTTTTGAATTTTTATCAAATTGTCTAATTTTGTCTTTTTAATTATTAAAGGGTGTCTTTATCAACTTAGGATGTCAATAAATACAGCTGACACTATTCCAATTGGTACAGTGCCACACGCTTAATTAGGCCTAATTTTTAGGGTCGGACATACGCATTCCTATGTCGAAAACCCAACTTTCTATTTCATTTTTAGAGGTCCTTACAAAAATACGTATTTAGAATGTCAAAAAAAAAAAAAAAGAAAAAAAATTTAGGATGGCCTAATTTATTAGCAAAATCTCAGATTAATTATCTTAAGTAATCTGACTAGTTACTTTAAGTACATTTGATAAATCAAGTTTTGAAGAGGGTAACCTACCTAGTTGCCTCAAGTTATATCCAGTTTTTAGAAAGTGGTATTTTTTTAAAAAATAAAATCCCGAAAGGTAATACTTTTCTAAATAAATTTGGGATTTTTCAAACTCATTGGAGATTTTAAAAAAAAAAAACAATTGTTAGGGGCCATATTTTCCACAAAAAAAAAAAGAAAGAAAAAAAATCAAATTTTCTCCTAATTAAATGAGCTAAAATAGTGGCTATGGTAATGGGCCCAATATATTAACCGAACCAATTAGAAAAATTAGGCCTTGTATGACATATTTAGAGAAAAGAATTAGAAAAATACGATGAGTCAAAGCTCTGGTATAAGTTTTATTAGAAAAATACCATTTTTTAAAATAGTAACTAATAATCTTTAACCAGTTTTTGGGTAATGATAACTAATAACCAAAGGTATTTATAACTGGTAACTAGTTTTCAGAAACTGGTAACTATTTTTAAAATGATATTTTTTTAAACACTTTTTAAAAAGTGATATTTTTCTAATATAAATGTACGGAATTAAAAAAAAAAAAAAACTGGCCTCCATATTTTTGTATTTCTTTTTTATTTTTATAGATAAAAGTATTATAAACCCAACCAATTATATAATTCGACTAGAAGATTGGAACTGAATTCTACTCTATTAGAAGATTAGACTAAATTCCATAAAATTGGCTCTATTGCTACTCTGTCCTTTTCTCTCCCCATTCCCTTTCTAAATATACTCCTCTCATAAAATTTTAAAATTTCTATTAACATACCTTTTAAATTTTCATTAAGTGTAAAATTGTCTATTTATAAATATTTTTGAAGAAAACTTTTCTCTCCCTCCTAATGCTTTATCATCCGTTAGTTTTAGAACCCAATTCTTTTTTTTTTTTATTGTTTTCTTCTCCACTTTTATTACCTTTTTCAAAATTTTGATCTGTATATTTCTTCTATGGTCGGTGAATATCGAAAAAAATACTATTTTTTTTTCTAAAAGACAAAAATGAAAAAAGAAAGATAAGATAATCTATAGTATGATGCACACTTTTCTTCTTCTTCTTTTTTTTTTTTTTTAAAAAAAAGAAAAAACTCACGTCTCATATACACATTGATTAACATTAATTATGTAAATTAAGATATTATTTTTGTTCAAGTTTCTATTTTTAAATTGTTGCTAGAAAGAAAAGAAAATATACTTGAATGTGTGTTAACCAAAATGATATCATTGATCCAACGTCGCGGTTTGGATGAGGAAATATAACCCCAACTTGGAGTTCCAAAACTACTAATTAGAGTTTACATATAATTTTTATAGAGTTCGAGAAAAAAGAAAGTATTTTGTTGATAACTAATTGTTTGAAAAGTTTTGTAGGGGCAAAAATAAGAGAGAGAACAAAGAGCAATATATATTTTACAAAATCATGGGAATGTAAGTGGATATTCATGACGATTTTTCTAATGGATAGCGGAAATTTTCAGAAATTTCATAAAATTCAAGACAAAAGGTCCATATTATACGTCCTAACATAATTTTTGTCTATGAATTACTACAAAGAGTGTATAGTAGTTTCTAATTCTTAATTAGTTTCTAGGCCTTAAATTTTTCAAAGTTTCTGTCAAGAAATTTTATTTTATTTTTAATTTTTTTTCGAAGAGTATATGTTTAGATAGTCCATATAATTCAGTTATTCCATTAAAAAATTCACAGACAATTTTTGTCAAAGGCTAACCACAACACGCTTTTGAATTTTAAAAATTAGTCATATTAAATTTAGACCTTTGAGATCAGGACGAAAGGACTCATAGCCCAGTAGGGCTTGAGCCACCCTAGCTTTTTTATTTACTTTTGTATGGTATATGATATTTATGTATTTTAGCTTAACTTATACTAACAGCCCCAACTCAAAAATTAAAAAGATAAAAAATAGCCGTTGCATATTATTATTTGGGCCTTTAATAAAGGAAATTACAAGTTAGGCCTTTTGAGTATATCTTTGAGTATTTATAAGAAATGTACTTTTCTTAGATCCATTTAAAAAATTGTATTTTTTAACATCTACTTAATAAAAGGGTATTTAATAAATTTATTTTGATAAACGACCGTTTTTCAGTTGATATATTTTTTAAAAAATAATCAATTTTATACAAAATAAATCAATTTTTTAAAAGTAATTCTATTTTATACAAAATACATCAATTTTTTAAAAGTATTTCTATTTTATACAAAATAAATCAATATATTTTGATATATTAAATATGAAAAATTGCTATTTTTCAAATAACTTTCAAAATTTGGCCAATTTTAACAGTGTTTGAAAATTAGTCATTTTTTAAAAAGTAATCCAAAATTTAGCCATTTGCTAAATACCTACACCTACTGAGTGGGAGTAGTCAGAAGACCCCACATAAGTTACAGGTTCTCATTGAGGGCAAGGATAATGACACCCCACTAAACAACACGATCCCTAAGATAGACCTCATGTATGATCTTATAGTATATACAATATGTGAGGAGGTAGAGATACAAATAACTATGTAGTAAATAAACAATCTAGACATGTTCTAGTTTGCAATTAAAAACTACTTTGTGCTCTTAAAAATTTGGCCACATAATACCTATATTTAACCAAACTCAAAAATTAAACTTACACAAATTTATAGATAAAACCATATAGAGCAGTCCACAATATCTCATAGTATCATAATCTATCAAAACAACAGTTTAAAATAATTTAATTTAATATAATTCATAAAATTCCAAAGTTCCACAACATATCTAATTTTATCAAAAATAATAGAAAACATAGTAATTAGATCTCCTACCTTACTGTGATAGTTGTACGAGACTATCGAGTGGTCGTGGTATCCCTCGGTGGTCAGTTGGAGTGTCAGTGAGCAATTTTGAGCCTCGGATTGCTTACTCTGATTGGTTGCCTTTCCAATGGAATATCAAATGGCAATTCTAAAGTCATTGTTGCGTTTTTAGCTCTCAAATTAACTAAGATAGCTATATTGGTCACTCAATTCGGCGTCGGATTGAAACTCAATCCTTAACATGCAAAATGAGGTGATTTCTGAGCTATCCTATCTCAATTTACGTGGCTGGCTGTGACAACAACCAATATATATGTCATTCTTCATATTTTCATGAGCACATTCCAAATATAACAATAATTCGAAGATCCAACCGTTGAATTAAAACTTGACAATATAAAATTTGACACTCAAACAATTCAATGTACTCAAATTCAAACAAGAGTAAAATTAAGATGCAAGATCTATGCCATGTGAGAGCTCTTGGAATGGCCGGAATCATCACCTTTGACGATTTGAGTCCCGTAGCTATTTCCTATCAATGTCAGTGATCCAAATTTCCTCTGGTAATGTGGCTCCGACAAGTGGGTTTTTGAAGATACTAGAGTCGATAGTGGAAGCAGCGTGGCGAGAAACGGGCCCGAGGGCAGTAGAAAAAGAGAAAAGAGAACACGAGGTTAAGTAAACGAGGGAGAAAAGAGAAAGGGGTTCTGAGAGTTGTGGTCACATAGCCCAGGTATAATTAGGCTGCAAGGTTTTTAAATATATCAATTTTGGCCTACACTCAGTTATTTCAACAATTAAGCCCTCAGAAATATACTTGAGAAAAGGATGCAGATAGGACTAGTTTAGTCATTTTGGACAATTTTGGAACCATCTCCAATAATAAGTTTTATAAGACTAAAAATTGGGGCCTACACGAGTTAAAAGACTAAAATACCCCAACCAAACTATCAACAAATACCATATAAAAGTTGACATAACCCTTGATTGACATGACCCCATTCTACACACTTTCTCTTAAAGCCCATTTGACTTCAGCCACTTGATCTCCGCAAAGGTCAAGTACCTCTTGACCTCGGAGTTAAGTGTATCTTGACCTTATGGGAAATTTTTAATTATCTAAGGTCATAAATTATTTATTTGACTGGGGCCAAGTTATACTTGACTTTAGATCATATAAAACTTGATCTGTTGTCTATTTGATCAGTTCATTTGATTAATTTAACTTAATATTTATTTTTTTATTTTTCAGCTTAGATTGTATTTTATATCTCATTAAATATGCAGAACTCCTTCTTAAACTCAAAAAACCAATCACCCAAGTTCGTATTTAAATTTTTCAATTGATTCTTCTCATCTAAAGGAATACAAAAAGTCCCAGAATGACAAAAGCCAGTTCAGCCGAAGGCAAAAAAGAGTCTGCGAAATTTACAATTATGATGTTAGCGAGAAGAACGAGAAAGTCGCCATCTAAGTCCTCAGTGCCGAAAAAGAAAAGTCTATGAAAGTCCTCATTTGTATTTTTGTTGCCAGCTATTTCAAGTCAAGTAGTTCTTGACCCCAACTCAAGTACTACGTGAACCACTTGACCTGAAGTCAAGGGCTAATCAAGTAGTTTTTGATCCCACATCTAGTAGTTCATGACTCCAAGTCAAGTTAGTACTTGGCCTCTGGTCAAGTCGTTCTTACCCTGAGATCATAAACTACTTGACCTGGGACGTCTAGATCACTATTACACGAAGAAAATGAATAGTTTAGTAAAACTATATGAATATTTCTGTACAATATTTTCTAGATCATTATTATAGACCTTATTCAATGATGATCACTCATTATCAAATATTTCAGAAAATAAAGTACATATTATCTTATAAAATTCAAGTTTTCAAATGCCAAAGTACCCAAATAAGATTCCGATAAGCTTCTCTCCTTTTTCTGATTAAGGATGCGTTGATAAAAAAAATAAATTAAAAAAACAGAGAGGGAGAAAGGAATAATATGGCTGTAAAAATAGGAGAGAGAGAAACAAATACGATGGAGGAGTGAAAAATGAAAAGAAATAGAAAAAGATGGGAAAAGTGCATTTAATGCATTAAATGTTCACACAAACTTCCACTTATCAGTTAGGAGTAATTTTAAAAAGCTCTTATTTCTCTCTCCATCAACTCAAAACATTAGTCCTATCTATCTCCAAAAAACTTGCATGTATCAAAAATGTCAATTAGGGTCCAAACTAGTCCTATTCGTGCCCTTTTCTCAATATACTTTGGCCATAGTTTTCACAAACTTGTTTTAATTTAGTCCCAAATCAAATTTAACAAATTTCACCAATATTTAATCCGAAAATATGGAAAAAATTCTTGTTTGCCCTTTATAAAATATGGGTTTTCACATATTTAAATTTCACAAATGGAAAAAAGGCAGTGATATGTTGTAGTCCTCGTATGTGTGTGTGTTTTTCTTTCCCCCGGTTTCTTGTGTTAAGTAGGTTTAATCTTTATTAATTATGAATTGTAATATTTTACTAAATGTCAATTTTGATAAAAAGTCTACTGTAGTTCTAGTCTTCACTGGGAAAAAATTATGGCTCAATCACTTTTTAAGACTATATATAATACAAATTTCGGTTATTTATGGACCAAAAAGGTGATTAGTCCATAACATGAGCTTGAAGTTTATATGAGCTTGTTTTCAAACAGTACTTGATTATCCGATATGGAAACAACATTAATGGCTGGTTGAATTGAATCGTTAGAGCGGTACTTTAAGTGGGGAAATTCAAAATCAGGAACGTCCATATTTGGAAGAGGTATAGTTCCCTGTAGACTTTAACTACAACCAAAGTGCATAGAGTGTTTTTCTTAAGGGTCAAAATTGATAATTCCCCTAATATTTTTACTAGCTATACTGAATAAGATCGTGAAGAAATTTCCGGTACCCCTTAAAAAATCTTCATGAATTCTTTTTACTGGTATCTAGTAGTAGCATCTATATGATTTCATACTAGATTTCCAATTAAAATGTCCGGTAGCTAGTACTGTGACTCTTATATTGCAAAGAAACTCCGGAGAACAATCACAAAAGGGGATTACTTAATATATAAATAGACCTATATATACATAACATATGTCAATCTAGTAGTAAGAATCAATCAAAACTAGAGAGTTATTCCAGTAACACTTCGAAATGGAAAAAATTAATTGTACATACATCAGGGGGGGGGAAAAAACATGGATCGGAAATTTAACTAATAAGACCGAAATGGTACCCAAAAAAGAAAAAAAAGTGTTCTTCATGGATGGCTAAGCGCTAGCACGCTGCATCTAATTTAGTCAGGACATAGTTACCAGTGTTTATTATTATTATTACTATTATTATTTACAATTAGTTGACCGTCAAGCAAGTGACGCAGAGGCTAATTGGGCTTCAGGCTAATAGAGAACGTTACTATACATACATGCTGGAAAATCTCGTCTGGGTAAGCGGTACTGACAACTGGATCCACGGACAAGCGTCTGTTTAGGATGGCGGTTTAGGATTCGCCACGAAAAGTCTCACAGCATTTTAGGTTAAACGTCTTTTTCAACGCTCACGGCGAATGAGGTTACTAGAACAATAACCATTATTATACGACCCATAACTTAAAGAGCACCCGCTGTTGGAGAATGGAAGAGAGACAAAGAGAATTAAAATTTTATTTTGAATGCATGTATACGTATCAATCAGATGATGCTTGAAGTTCTCTTACTTAAGATAATTAAGAGAATTTACACTAAAAACTGTACATATATGCAAAAATAGTGTTTACACTATCTGATAAAAATATTACATCTTCTCACCAATTCAGAATAAATATGCAATATTCTCATTATGTCATGATATATTATGTTTTAGGTTTATTCCCTATAAACCTGTTACCAAATAGGTTTGTGTCGCATTCCTACAACGGCAAATCCTAATAGGAAAAATCCCAAAATATATAGAGACCTTTCAAATCTTTAGCCAAAAGAAGAAAAAAGTTTCCCTTGAGATCATGCGATCTTAAATTCCTATTAGTTAAAGACTAAAACCAACCCCCAATTTATTGTGGCATTCATATAAATACATATGTATATTTTGTAGTGTAAATATTTGTTCGCATCAAAATCATAAATTTATACTCAGATTGGAGATTCCCTATAATCAAATTTTGTGTCATAGATTACATGAATGATTAACGTCTTAATTAGATTCTGTTGTTTACATTTTATTTCTTCTGTTCCTTTCTTCGTCTTTATATTGTTGTTAAGTTCTAAACGTCTGGCATTATTTTTCAAAGAACATTGTTCTTATTAAATGCTAGATCTCAGAAAATTTTCTGTAGTTTTTCTTTGGGAGCTATTATTATTATTATTATTATTATTATTATTATTATTATTATTCAGTTTTGGGAATTTATACTAGACATAACTGTGGTGTAAAGAGAACCTTTTTTCCCCAAAATAGAATCATTTATAAATCGCTATTGCTAATAACAAAACGAGAAATGCTTCATCAAAGTGAAACATAAATGCAGTATAAGTTCCATTTTTCACTTTGTTGGCGTTAAATTACAAGTCATATGTTTTTTCTAGGTTGCTTATCTTAGATGTAACATTAACAAATACAGCAAACCTTTTAATATTCGTGACCTGATTTTATTTTTTCTTTCAAGCAACGGCATTTAGAAAAAAAAATATTAGAATGAAAGAAAAAAAAGAGAGAAAAAAAAGAGTTGTTCAAAGAAGAACATCGGGGAATATGAACCACTTGATTTTGGTTCTTCCAGTTGTATAAAAAATGATTATACAATGAGGGAGATTTAGCTATTGAGCTCTTCCTTACGAGTATATATATAATTGTCGAATAATGTTAGCAGTTTTAACTATTGTATTAATTTTTTTTATCAACACACATAATATGCAAGTTGTCACCTTTTAATTAGTATATTAAAATTAATCAAAAATAAATTAAACACTATCACTAATTAAATAGTCACAAATTACATATTATCTGTATTGGTATATTAATTATTTAGTACAATAATTGTACCTACAAAATGACTAGTAACTAACTAATCATAGCGTTACACAATTAAAGTAAATCCGTCCCTTTTCGTTCTTATTTATTCTAAGAATATAGTAGTCAGCGTGTATCACGTGGAAGCACCAATCAGTTTCTTTTGATAGCCAGAAATAAATAAATAAATACACCTTTGCAACCATGGAATCGAATAGCTCCTTAAAATAGATGATAGGCGATAGTATAATAATTACTTTGTTTCTCTACTGACCAAGCCATAGATTATGCGTGATATGCCGTGCTCTGAGTCAGTCACCTAAGGATGTTATGGTTTTCTGACTCGTAGTCATATGTTATATCAAACTAATGTATTAAAGTCATATAATTAATCAACAAAAAATGTTTGCAAATTAATAATCTAATTATATAACTTAATACATGTTGGCCACGTTTGGAATGCATGATAAGAATGAGATTGAATTAGATTAAATTAATCCCATGTTTGGTGCATGTATATGAGAGAGATTAGATTGGATTAAAATAATCCACTCTAAAAATAATCCCCTTAGAAAGAGATAATCTTATCCTCTTAAGAATTTGGGATTGGAAGGGATTATGAATTTGATTAAAAATAATAGAATGTTTTTGAAGTAGTAATAAATGGTACTTTCGAAATTAACTTTTAAAAGTGGTAAAACCAGAAATGGTATTTTTTAAAATATTTTTTGATGAGTGGCATTTTTGCAAAGAATTTTACAAAAAAATGTTATTTTCCAAAAATAAGTTTTAAAAGTGGTAATTTTCAAAATATTTTTTAAAAGTTGTATTTTCAAAATATTTTTTAAAAATATGGTATTTTTGTAAATAAGTTTTTAAAAAAATGATATTTTTACAAAATTGATTTCTAAAAACGGTACATTTCTAAATTAATTTTTAAAAGTGATATTTTTCTAAATAATCAAACCTCAAAATTTGTTATTTACCTAAAACTACGAAACACACCTATCCTAACTTAAAGTAGCATACCAAACATAGGATAAGATTGGACTATAATTCCATCTTATCCTATCCTATCCAATGCAATCCAATCTAATCTTTTAAAATAGTCCAATCCTATCATATCCTATCCTATCTTATCCTATCCTGCATATCAAACGAAGCCGTTAAAACAATACTGATGCAATTTTCGTACTCGGCAATGGCAGTGCCGGAATTTCTTCTCAGCGGGGCAAAGGTAATTTTTTTATACAGTAATAATACCAAAAATTTATAATTTTATAATTTAACAATATTTCCGAAACACAATAAAATATATTATATTTGCTCTCGTCGAATTTTCATCGTTTAAAAGCACTATATAACACCCTTGTTATGATAGTATTTTGAATGGACTTAAAATATATACGTTGAAGCAACAAGTTTGTAATTAGGAGGCGCACATCTCTAAGCTGCAGTAGTACTACACTTAGTCTTGGATCTAAATTTTTAAAATTAAGAAACTACATCCCTTCTTAATTAGTTTTTTTCTAACTTCATCAAATTCTTTCATGTCTATATTTGTCCGTTTTGAAATAGTGCTCTGTTCTTCTTGGGTCCCAGTCATATTGACTTTAGCTCATAAGTTGTTTGTTTGTTTGTTTTTTTCTTTTTTTTTAATGTATATATATATATATATATATATATATATATATATATATATATATATATATTAGGATGATGATGTTAGGATCCAATTATAATCCTAAATTTTTATTTTAGATTAGATAATATGTAAATTGTTACTATGTAATTAATATGTTAGAACTTATCATAAATAAATTTAATAATACTCAACAAATTAAACAGTAGGATTCATATACCACAAATTTTTTTTTAAGGGGAATGTAATACATAATTCGATATTAAAAAGTTGGGAACGATCCCTAGAATTATTCTAATAAATACTGATGCAAGAGCCAAAAGTAATGAATCAAATGAAGTGAATGAGTATAGCTAGCCTTGGTAAAAAGGAGACGAACATTAACAATGCTAATTATCTATAGATATATATGTCCTGTTATTTGAGTCAACATCCTTTTCATAGTTTTCCTGGTATCCTCCATATATCCTGGTGGATGGATTAATACAGATGGCGCCTCTAAAGGATCTCGGAAGGGGTTTTCAGAACCTATAGAAGGATTTATTAAGGGCTTTTACTTTTATTTTTATTTATTTATTTTTTTTTTTACGGTTCTTTTAAAAGTTGTTGCTTTGCTTTCAGAGCAGAGTTTTTTAGTGGTCATTTATGCTATAACTTATGCTTGGGAAAGTGGTTGGACCTTGCTTTGGCTCCGCTTATGTTGTCTAATTGCTCGTCATGGGCAGTTGTAGTGTGCCAGTTTACTCGCAAAATGGTCCTTATGTCCTCATTGTAACGTTTTAACGTTACTATATGTGGTATGAACGTAAACTAACGGCAAAAAACGGAAATGGCCATTGATGGCCATTGAAGCTCGGTGGTAACC
>JXTC01000034.1:1237091-1259665 GCA_002914845.1 Trema orientale
GGCCATTGATGGCCATTGAAGCTCGGTGGTAACCGGTGGAAACCGGTTTCGGTTTCAAATTTGTGAATTAAGAGGTTTTGATGGCAAATCTCTATTAATAGCTTATGGGTCCTCTCACTAATCACGGTTTTTACTGAGATACACCATCACTGATAGTGAGGAAGTGAGAGAAACTGTTGAACGACATTTCTGCATTTTTTCTCTGTTTTGGTAATGGCTGGAGGTATGTCTTTCAGACATTTTTTGTGTTTCAATGGTATTCAAAACGTGTTTATATCATTGCTAAAGCTTACACTCATTTTATTTTGAGAATAAAATTTTGGGTTTCTCTCATATCTATCATGAAAGAAATACGGTTATCAATATTTTATCATCTCATGCGGTTTGATCAGTCTCGGCCATTTGGTGGAATTCGACTCGAGCCTTTTTGCAGCTCCTTACTCCCTGAAGATATGTTGAGCCATTGTTAATATTATTTTGGGTTACTATTTTTGGCTTGGTCGAGTATAGTTGGAATGTGCGTTGATGATTAACGACCGCTTAGACCTTTACATTTCATTAAAAAAAATGTCCGTTTTGCATATTTATAATTAAGAGTGGATAGGTGAATTCCGTTTGTTATTGGGGCAGTTAATTATGAAATATACAGTCCCTACACAATTTTTTTTTTTTTTTTTTGTGGGTATATGACAGTACTGATGAGTTGTTGAGGGAGAATAGTATATTATTAACTCAAGCAAAAGTACAAATTATTGTAAATACGATAAGCACGACTATTATTTGAATATCCAAGAAAAATCCCTACATTATTTTTTGCATCAAACTTACCTAACTGTTCTCTATCATTGAGAATGTAACAAGTACTTCCAAAAATATGAAAGTAACCCAAGTTAGGTTTTTACCTCTCTAAATTTCGTAAGGAGTTTTGCTTGTAACTGGTCGAAAATATACACGGTTTATGTTGTAACATGCTGTGTTTACAGCTTTAGCCCACAATCGTTTTGTAAGCTTTTTGTTATTTAGCATTACCCGCGCCATCTCTTGTAATGTTCTGTTCTTCCTTTCCACAACACCATTTTGTTGTAGTGTCTTAGGAGCTGAAAATTCATGAGTAATACCGTTTGAATCACAAAAATTAGCATACGAAGAATTTTCAAATTCTTTACCATGATCACTTCGTATTCTGATTATTTTACCAATGTTACAACCTTTATCCGTTTTAAGTTTAACAACTATTTTCTTAAAAGCATCAAAAGTATCTGACTTTTCTCTTAAAAAATCTACTCAAGTATATCTAGAAAAGTCATCTACACAAAAAAAAAATATACCTTTTACCTTTCACACTTTCTACTTGTATGGGACCCATAAGATCCATATGAAGTAGTTCCAACACTTTTGATGTTGTAACATGTTGTATCACCTTATGTGTTGATCTTATCTGTTTACCCATCTGACAAGGACCACAAACACCTTGTGACTTCTTTTCCAGTTTTGGTAAGCCACGGACTGCATCTGAATTGGCAAGTTTCTGCAACATTTTAAAATTTAAATGTCCCAACTTTTTATGCCAAAGATCAGATTCATTTACAGATGTCTTATTACATGAATGTGATTTTGTCAAAATATAGCAATTATCCTTTGATCTAAAGCCTTCTAAAACTGACTTACCACATTCATCAACAACAATACATTTATCACGAGTGAAATTAGTATTAAAGTTTAAGTCATAAATTTGACTAATGCTGATCAAATTAGCCATAAGTCTCTCTACATGCAAAACATTCCTAAATTTAGGAAGTCCTTCAACATTAAGAGTTCCTTTTCTAAGAACTCTTCCTTTTGCACCATCACCAAATGTTACAACACCACCAGTGTCAATCTTATAGTCAACAAGAATCACCAGTCATGTGTCTGGAACAACCACTATCGAAATACCAATCGTTAGTAGCACATGATCTAAAACAAGTAAAAGATCCAAAATAATTTAATTCAGATTTTTTAATCCAAACTTTTTTTGTTTTTCTTGATAAATTAATCTTTTTCTTTGGTATTTTTCTTTGAAATGAAATTTCATAATTATTTTCCAAAAAGTTTCTCATAGTGAAATACCTAGGTCTGATGTGACCTTTTACACCATAGAAATAACAAGTTGGAACAAACTTACTATGGTTTCTCATGGAATAAAATCCTGCAAATTTGCTATGTTTTGCAACATGAGATTTTCGTGTTGCGACATTAGCATGTTTTCCAGAACATAATATTGTAGTTACAACATGAGGTTTCTTCTGTATTGTAACTCCACTGTTAGTTCCTGCAACTAGGTTAGGAATAGAACTCTTAACAAAAACAGTTTTTGAATTCGAGCTCTCAGCTTTAAATCCGAGCCCATGATGATCTGACCCAGATCTTTCAACTGTCAAAATATGATCTAATTTGGCTGTTCCAGAATTTAGCATTTTTAAGGACTTTTGAGTCCTATCAAGCTCCGCTGAAACAACTTTCAACTTTGCTTCCTTTTCAGCCAGTAAAGTTTCTAACCCTTGGATCTTTATTTCAGAATTCTCCTTGTATTGGATGAGAGTAGAAATTCTACCTTTGAAGGATCTATTCTGATCTACAACTTTCACCCATTGAGAATACATATTCTTATAGGATCTTCTAATTGATTCTTCATCCAGTTCGGAATCATCACTCTCAGAATTATATATCTTTTCTGATATTACAACATTACTACTAGGTGTAGCCAGTGTTGTAATATTATCTATAGAATTCTGCATAGAACACACATTATCTGAAACTAATGAAACACCAAAAGCAACATAATTACTTACATGTGTTTCATCTTCCTCTTGGCTGCCTTCTGACTTCTCATCACTCCATGAGGTAGTCATTGCCTTAGATTTTTTCTTTAGGATGTTGGCACATTCAGCTTGTATGTGATCATAACCTTCACACTCCCTACACTGAATACCTTTCTTTTTGTCTTTAGAAATATCAGATTTAGGAGGTGTGGATTTACCTTTACTCGAGTTGCTCTCCTTGGATTGTTTGCCCATTTTCTTTAAAAATTTGTCAAAGTTTTTGGACAAGAGAGCAAGTTCATCATCAAGGTTTTCACTTACGGCCGGTTCAGGGGTAGCTTTAAGAGCAATTGATTTATCCTTCTTCCTATGCATGATATTCATCTCATAGGTCTATAAAGATCCCATAAGTTCCTCCACCTTCATGGTTTCGAGGTTCTTGCTTTCTTCAATGACCGTAAGCTTTGGTTGAAATCTATCAGGTAAAGATCTAAATATTTTTCAAACCATATTAGTATCCGAAATGCGTTTACCAAGAGCAAAAGCTTCATTTGAAATGTCATATAGTTTAGTAAAATATTCAGATACAGTTTCATCTTCTCTCATTTTTAACCCTTCAAATTTAGAAGTTAAAATAACTATTTTGGTTCTTTTCATATCACCAGAACCTTCAAAATGTGTTTGTAAAATATCCTTGGCAGAATCACAATTTGTTATCATTTTGCTTCGAGTAGCATCAATATTATTGAGAATAGCATGTAACGCTCTAGAGTTGTAATTGGCCAGTTTATCATCTTCACAAGACCAATTGAGTTCATGTTTAGGAGTATTATTCCCATTCTCATCCTTAGTGGTTGGTGGTGACCATCTAGCAAGAACTGACTTCCATGATTTTTCATTAATAGATTTGATAAAAGCCTTCATACGTGCCTTCCAATATGAATAGTTTGTACCATTAAGTAATGGGGGGCGTGTAATGGACCCTTATTCGGCAAGAAACGACATACCTGAAAAATACGGTCAAAAATCCACAAGATCTCACAAAACAAACTATTAGTGACCCGCTCTGATACCAATTGTTATGACCGTTTTTTTGTATTCTTACCGAATATAATTAATTGTCCAATTAATTATATAAAGTGAATATGTGGAAAATTATGACATGGATGTTGTAACACTGAAAAGTAAAAGTTTGACACACAATATTTTACTTAGTTCAATTATCTCCCGATAGTCTACATCTAAGGTGCTACGTCCAGAGAAATAAACTTATTAGTAAAGAATAATGTGAATACAAACACCAATCAAATTTAAAAGACTCTCTCTCTTAAATATTGCAACATGCAAGTACTCCTTTACTAATCTGTCTAGCGAGCTCCCCTCGACTTGATGTGATTCCTTCCGTCTGAACTCCCTTTAGATTTTACGGAACCTGCCTTCTCTCGAAGACTTGTTGCACTCCTACCGAAGCACTCTCACGACTAAGAATCTCTCCTAGTCTCTCACACAAAGTATAAACAGATTTTACTAAGTACTGCACTAATGGCAACCACAAACATACAAGGCACACTTAGGACTCTAACCTAGACTCCTATTTATAGTACTTGAGGTCTTCCAATCTTCAGCAATCTGCAAAACACGTTTTCTCCATCATAAATGCTGATTGGAAGCCAATTAGATCAGTCAAGGATAAGATTTTCGCAATCAAGGATGATCTGAAATTGTTGCTGATTCTGCACAGTGATGTTACAACATCGGCCCTGTCTAAACAGCCAGATTTGTAACCTTTCTAGAAGAAGTCTTGATTTGTTACCTGAAATAAACATTCCGTTTTTTGCACAAATCAAACAAATAAAAAGTGTTTACACACAAAAAGAATCAGCTAAAGATAAATAGGGAAACGACACCTCAAGAGATTAAATTTAATACTCATAAAATAAGGTAGTTTCCATAAAATACAAGCTGTCAAAATATTCAGATTATATTAGTCCAAAAATAATAATCTGATTGATTAAAATTAAGATTGATTATTACCAAATAATTAGCAATCACACCATGATCAATTTTAATTAAAATATGCCTAAATAAGAAGGAAATATGTAAATATAATTTTCGTACAAGGCAAACATTAATCATTAATATTTCTGATTAAAACACATCTGATTGAACATAAAATCAATCATATGACGGCTGTAAAATTCGGACAAATACATTCAAAAATACAAGGTCAAATATTTCAGTGATGTTGCAACATCAACCCAGAATTACTGTCAGTAAACATAGACAATGATGTTGCAACATCGCAAATGACAATAGGCTTTGCCTTTTCAATATGTGACATCTTTTATTGAGTAGGACGTCGCAATATTATGTTTTAGTAGCTCTACTACCCGGCCCACTCATTATCTTCAATATATATATATATATATAAATAATATTTTCTAGATATGCAAGCGTGGAAAAAACCAGATTATATTCCTTTGTTAAAAGTAAATGACAAATTCATAAACGAAAAGAAAAATAAAACGACAAAATCCAACCTGGTCGTCCGAATCTACATATATATATATATGGAGTGAAAAAAAAATTAAAAATGAAGAAGAGATCACTAGAGAAAATAAAAGATAATAAAAAAATAAAATTAAAGAAATAAAAAGCATAATTAATTATGTATTTCATGATAAGTTGTAGATAAATTATGACAACACAAAAAAAGTTTACCCCTAAAACTAGAAGGGGGAAAAAACAACAGTGACATCATGTTATGTATTAATTCCCTTCATTTTAATTTAATATTTTCATTAAAGGAGGGAAAGGTACATTGAAGCTAGCATATACCAGTCAAAATTTGGAGTTTTAAACTAATAGAGCACGTGGGTAATTGAACATGGTAGTTTTCAACTAAAGCACGTGGGTAATTGAACTTGGCCAAAACGACAATCGCGCAAAAATAAAAAGTGAAAAATCACCACCCGCCGGACAAAAGGAAAGAGGCAAAAAAACAAAATCACGATTTTGGTTTAGTCTGAGCTTGAGAAAGATTAATTTGCAGGCCACTGTTCCATTCGGAAATTAGAGAACGAGATCGAAATGTAGAAACAATGAAAATGAAGTAGTAGAAAAATTCTTAACATTAGTCAGTCTGAATTGTGAGAAGTGAAAAATCTTGTGGCTAAATTAATGTTCTTCATAACAAAAGTATTATGATTAAGTTGTAATTAAATGCTAATTTAAGTTATGAAAAAATCCTAGCCTGCATCTCTCTACCTGCAGATGAAACCTAACAAATCCTAGTTTCTCTCTAGCTGTATTTTATTCTAATAAAAAAGTTAGCACCCCTTCTCACCCCTTTCTTTTTTCTCCTCCCTTTTTCTTTTTTCTTTTTCTTTTTCAGGTTTAGTAAATCCAGATCTAAATTTGGTTTATATAGTATGCCCTTTTGTATGAATTTTAGTCCGGTTCAAATATTAAATCTGAAATTTCTTCTCAGATCTAGATATATTTAGTGGACGATTTTTATTTTGTTTTCTTTTCTACGGGCATAGATCTCAATTAGTATTGACCTCATATAGTCTACCTTGCTAAGAATGCAGCCAGGAGTACAAGTGTTGAAGACAATAAATTATTGGTAGTCCTTGTTATCTCTTTCTCTTGAAAAATTGGGATAGCACACACATTTATTCTTAGTTGTATTTGTGATCTATTTTTCGTCTCTTTTCATTGAGGAGTTTGAACACAACAGATTTAATAGTCAGTTTTCATCATCCACTTGGTATTGAACAAATAAATCAGTCTTTGAGTGAAAAACAATCTAGATAACCTAAAGTACCTTCGGAGTCCATTTGTAATGCTTGTTTCCTTCTAGCACTGGTAAGGTTGTTGTAGATGTCTCACAATTGGTATGGTAGTTTTTTATATCCACCAAATTGTAAAGCTACGTGTGACATTATATGTGAGGTCTTTATCCTAACTTTGTTCATTAACATGACTTGAGCTTGCGTAGCCTCAGTAACAACACAATTGGATCTAAGGAATTATAACTCAGCTAGTGATATTTTTTCATGATTGAGCTTTGAGACAAATTCTTTTGTTTGCCAAGTATCAGTATCCTTAAGTCGAATAACCTGAATAGCTGCCTAACAACCAGTCCTAGTAATAGGCTTAGGTCTTTGTTTACAATTCGGCACATTAATATATTTCCTTCTTCGAAATTCTTCCTTTAAACACACCCATTTATGCATTGTTATAATGTCATTTTTCTTTTTGATATCATCTATTCGAATACTGAATCCCATCCACTTAGAGTAAGTGATATAGAATGTTTCTCACTTTTGAAGAGAGTCCAAAACCTTTCCTATCACATTGGCAGTATCAATTTCGATTAAAGGCTTATCAATTTCTAGAGAATGAAGTATTTTTGTCCATTCTGGTGGTGTAGACAAATGATCAACGTCCATCATATTGTATTCAAAAAGTATTTAATATAGGTAGTTTAACTTCTAGAAAAGAAGTTTCAATGATTTTAGGCAATAAAAATATGAATGTTGAACATGAATAATAAGAAAGGAAGTGAAAATCTAAACTATGTGATGATAAAGATATATATGCATATGAAAATAATGTGAATAGAAGTTTCATCAAAAGATCTGAGATAACTTACCTTTATTCTTGCTTATTCTTTTCAATGGTAAAAGTGAGTATTATTTGGTATCATACTTTATCATCATTGTGCTGTGGGCAAGTGGAGGTGATACTCGCAGTAATAGAATGCAGCTTCTCTGATTAGGTATAATATGTGAAGGTGAAAGAGATAATATATTTTCAGAATCATATAAGAGGTAGTTTGAGATTATTAATATTGTGTTGAAGAAGTTTTACATTAATATTAACCCAAAAGATGAAGCATTAATTTGTCTGAGTGTAACAAATATACAGTTGGTATGTTGGATTTAAAAATAAAGAATATAATTGGGTTTTCAGTTAGAAATTGGGCTAACAAAAATCAGAACGTCGGATGTGCCAATTATAATCTATGACACTGTTATGAATTTGTGCCTACATATCTTAATATGTAATGTTTGGTTTAGTATCATTTTGTACTAGAATTATTTGATAATATACTACAATTTAATTTTTTTTATTTAAAAAAGACAATTTTTGATGAAGTAGGTGAGAGAGGTTACTACATTGTATCGATTTATGGACTATTTAATTGATGAACAGTAAATGAAAATTTTGATAATATTTCCAGTCACAAGTAAAATGTAAGTAGTACATAATTAAATTGTAAGAGGCCATTAAATTGACACAACAATTTCATCAAGTAGCTAGGATTAATTAAACCGTAAAAAAAAAAAAAAAATAGATAGTCAGCTCTGACAAAGTCTTGCTAGAAATCAAATAAACAAGTCTACTAAAAAGTCGATCAGAAATACTAATTCCCGCCTTGTACTCGTCGATGATCTTCTCTAATTTAGCATTGAATCTGTGATTATGCAACATTTCAGAGATAATATTGAGTGATTTCTTAACCTTGTCCATGTATAGACTCCAATGTCAATTAACCTTAGATAATTATCGAGAAGAGTTTGTGCTAAACTATCTATGGATTCTCTTTTGTTATTGCATTTGTTGCAACTTAGCTCAGTAGACTCAAAAAAAAAAAAAAAAAAAGAAAGAAAAACTAACTAGGGACTTAAATGCCAAACAAGTGAAACGTTAGCTATTAATTAATGGTGCAATGTCATCTTCAAATGGCACCTAACTTAATCTTGGATAAAAAAGGTAAAGGGACTAACGGATGTCAAGGACGAGAAATATCACACACTTAGATACCAAAAAAAAGTAAAAAAATGAATGGGGATCGATATGCAAAACAGATAAAACGTTAGGGATTATTGGTGTTATTTACCGATTAAAAACACAAGATTCATGTTGATAATTAAACCAGGGGGTGCGTTAAGATTAGAATTTTAAGAAATAATTTACTAATTACTAAATTACCATCTATGTACATAACTGTACAAGGTATTTTTAGTAAAATAAAATAAAACAGGGGAAAGCTTTTGTAATTTATCCACTACGACTAAAATAGAATTGGAAAATGAAAGCAGTATTTTTTTCAAGAATATCTGAGAGCATTGTTGCAAAAATGTATTTAGAGTTGAAAATATGTGTTTATCTCAAGGTCCATTATTTATATAGGGTAACTCAAGTATATTATTTACTCTAATAATGTGCTCTTCTGTTTTCATCGCCAAAAGCTTTTAATTTGTCTGACAATTATTTTTTCCAGTTATATATGGACCAAACGAAAAAGAAATTTTCTATGCATCACTTCGAGTCGAATACTGTCTCTTGTAACTAAAACTATAGACTTTAATTTGTAGCCAGTCCAATTGACCTTACTAATCAATCTAATTGTTGGGTACACGCTGTATACAGGGGTAGAGGCATTTTTCCATATAAAATGTGCTAAAAAAAGTACTTACTTAATATATCCGATACCCATTACAAGATAAAAGCGTGTCCAAACTTTTGAATCTATTATTTAAGAGATGTCATCTTTTGAATTAACTTTAAATAACAGAGAGAAATTTAAGTAGATGATCAATATTTTAAATTTGATTAAACTGAGGTTTATTTTTTAAATTTTATAGTTAAATGTCTGAATATATATATATATATATTTATTTATACTTATATTTACTAATTTCAGTTAATGTACTAAAATGTACTGAGTATATAATATTTTACACTTGGTATATAAATATATATACCAGATATTTTGCTATAACATTTGAAAAATAGATATTTATTTAAATTGAGCCCAAAATTCAATTATTTTGCTATAAAACCCTATTATAAAATGCTTTCAAGCATATATGTTTTCGAATCCACGATATAGGGTTTTAAAACCCTGTTCCTCTCTCTATACCTGCTTTTCTCTCTCAAAAAAGAAGCTCCACCATTGCTCACACAGAGGTCGGGTAGGGAGCGTTTTTTTCTCCTTCTCCAGCCTCCCCTCTTCCCTCTCCTCCTCCTCCCCCTCCTCCTTGATATCTTTTCCTGATATCTCACGGGGATAAGAGATTTTTTCATTTTTTTTTTAGTTTTATAATAAGTCTAGATATAGATCTGATTCGTAGTACCACTTTTTATGCAGATTTTAAGTTCGTTTTATCAGATCTTGAATATGAGATTTTTTCTTTGATTTAGATCTACTAGGTGGATGAGTCGTTTTTCTTTTCAACGGGCATGAATCATAATTGGTATTGGAATCATATAGTATACCTATGAACGCAATCCAGGAGCAGGTGTTGAAGGCAATAATTTAATGGTGATCCTTTTTATCTTCTTCTCTTGAAGAATTATGATAACTCACAAATCTTGTTGCTGTTGTATTTCTGAACCACTTTTCGTCTCCTTTCTTTGTGGAGTTTTCTTTGTTTCCTATTTTTATCACCAAAAAGAAAAAAATAAATTCTTTCAAGATATAAAAACTTCCGCTCACAAACAACTATTAGATGGTGCCAGTTAAGGCGTAGTGGGAGCCCAGCCCCCTCAATTCTTTCTTTATTTTAAAAATGCCCATATATTTACACTAATTTAACATATAACTCCCTAAAAATAACTTAGAATTTAACTTGTCCCAAATATACTTTGAAATTTAACTTGTGCCCGAAAAATGTAAAAAAGTTAGTATTGTCCCCAGCCGCCTTTTTTTAATGAATCCTATCAATAAAACGTAGACACTCTTCATATGTTTTTCTTCTCTTAACCCTTCTCCCTCATTTATGTCACCCATGACTAAGAATCATGGCTCCATCACTGCAGATAACTATGATACTTTGATATTTATTAAATGAGAATTATAGTACTTTAAAATTTATCGATTTGGATTAAATATTTGTTATAAAGACGGACGCAATGGTGTAAACTTTTATCAATAAAGATTCTTTTTTTAATCAAACAAAAAAAAAATGAAAATCTAAACTATTCGGCAAACAAATAGGATATAGGATAGGAGTTTTCTTTTTAAAATTTGACTAAAAAGAACACAAAGGATAGTGTTTTATAAAATGAATAAATGTTGAACAAAAAACAAAAGAAAATCTTTAATAAAATTAATTAAACTTGAAATATTTAGAAAAGTAAAAGATGAAAAAAGGAAAATCCATAATGATGAACATGGGGCGAGCGTCCCCCCTCTCTCACTTTGTCTATAAATGGACAAGATTTTTAATTTATGTCATTTTTGCCCCATTTGTATAGATTGTTTCACTTTATCCCATTTTATATTCCTTTTTCATAAATGCCTCTTTCATCAGTTTGTTAGATCAAAACCTACACGTCGCTATTATGGGTGGGGGAGGTTTTTCTCCAAATGATTTGATAGCTGATGGTGGTTTTTTTTCTCTTATTAGAGCCGGGGGTGATAGTTCTTTGCAGTCCTGTTTCTAAGGATAGAAATAAGACTGTTCATACACTTGCCAAATTCTGTTTCGCTTCTAGTAGTGATCATGTTGTTTTTTAGGAAATTTCCTTTTGTATTGATACTTTAGTGGCAAACGATATTGATTGATATTCAAGCAAAAAAACGATATTGATTGATAAGAATTTTCAGTTTTTTTTCCCTAAAAAAAAACACTGACACGTCGCAACATTTACAACCACTTGAAAGTTTTTGGGTACTTTAACCTTTTATTTTAAGGATAAAAATCAATACAAGCTACACATTTCGTAGAAAATAATAATAATAACAACATTTTAACCTTCTTAAGCAATTCTTTTAGTTACGATTATAATATTTATGACTAAAATTCCTGGCTGATATTCCTCTAAAAAAATTAGTCTTGAATGATATAATCTGGTCATAATTAAAATAACTATACCCCTAACAATTTATGACTAAAAGTCCTGGCTGATATTCCTCTAAAAAAATTAGTCTTGAATGATATAATTTAGTCATAATTAAAATAGCTATACTCCTAAAAAAATTTTGTGCTCGAATTTTGGTAATATATAGTCCTCTCCATTAGTTCCCTAAGAATTGACATGGTGACCTGTTGGTACCAACTAGAAGTATTTTCCTCAAGTTATTAGGTGCACGGAAATATATGGAACCTTTTCACATAAGTTGGGCAAAAGTTCATGCTGAACAAAAGGGCATATATAGATCATGGTGTCAGAGTAAGAATCTTTGGTTTATTATTAGGGATAATTGTAAAAAAATACTCTGAAGTTTGAGTGTTCTGCAAAATAAACCTTGAAGTTTGGACTCTGCAAAATAATACCCTGAGATTAAAAATTTCCGAAAATTAATACCATGGACAGATTTTTTAACCAATTTTAAGAATAAAAAAACAATAATATCCTCCATTAAAACTAGATTAATTCATATTATTCATCTTAATTTTGAGGATATTATCGTATTTTACCAGTTAAAAATCAACACAGGTATTAATTTTCAGAAATTCATAATCTCAAGGTATTATTTTGCAGAATCCAAACTTTAGGGTTTAAATTGCATAACATCCAAACATGAGGGTATTTTTTTGCAGTTATCCTTTATTATTATATCTTTATAGTTTATTGAAATACTTTTTGTTAATTACTTGATTTTTGGTTGCATTTATACTTCCAGTATAAGGATGTCGAAGACAGTGAGTTATCTCTTGTATTAAAAGGCATTGGCCGTACTGCTCAGAACGTTTATAAAAACCAGAAGAATAGCCTAAATGAGTACTTCAAGCTCAATGGGGCAGATAAGGTCAATCTTGGCCTACCTCTTGTCCGTCATTCTATTCCTCTCGATATAACTCAAGAAGTTTGGGACAAGTGCATGGATTTTTTCAACTCTATGGATATAAGATTGGTACTTTAGTCTATAATATTTTTACCACATAATTTTATAACTATTATATAATTAACTATGCAATTTGAAATGGCAGACCATGTCTAAGAGGAATTTTCCTAAGAGAGTATAGCATAAATTTGTCAGTAGGCAAGGGCCTAAGTCCACCATTATCAGACTATATGATATGATAATCTTTTGATATTGTTATTTATTTTTAAATATTATTATTGATTTTGTTTATTTACTAATATAATTAAATTCACAGGAGAATCCTGAGACAGGAGAGTTGCAGTCGATTACAGAGAACTGCTAGAGCAGAATTATAAGTAACTTTTTAATTATTATGTTGATTAATTATCTACTAATTTTATTTTTACTAACAATTTTTTTCAATTGTTTATAGCATAAGATGGTTGAGATTCGCACTATTCAGAAACAGTCTCAGGCATCTTTATCTGCCGTAGGTTCTTCGGCAACTGGGGCATAGTCTACACCACCTCGTACTGATGAGCTAGGGATTGCAGACGAGGTGCTTGCTCTTAGAAGAAGCTTTAGGATAGGAACCAGTTGGAAGCTCAAGGGAGTTGTTAACACCTCTTCTACAGTAGCTTTTCCACTACGGGAGCCAGTTGTGCCTTATGTGGAGCTGAGGAATTTTTTCATCCAAATGCAAAATTATCTACCTATAGCCCACGAGCGTGAAGTAATTCTCGTGGCACAGCGTGACGCAGAGATGCGGTACTATGCCGAACAAATGCACTACATGCAAAGTGTATTGTCCACATTAGTTCTGAGATTCTAAATGAACATTCGACCGCCTAGTATTTTGAATATTCCTCCTATGCCCTCGCCACCTACATTGTCTCTGAGGTTCCAACCTCAATGTCTTCTCCAGCTCCCTAGCTTGAAGAAAGTGAAGACAAGGACGAGACTGACTTGGGGAGCCAGGATAGTTTTTTTTTTTAATTATTATTTCTATGTGTTAGATACTTTTATTAGATATTTATTTTATGTGATTTTTTTGAATTTTTGTTTATATTAAATATTTTTTTAATTGTATTTCTATTATGCTTAAATTTAATTTTAATTTTATTAATTTGATTATATATTTTAATTCTAATATGTTCTAATAATTTAATAATTTTATTTCTAATTCTAACTCTAATAATTTATTTTTTTTAAAAAGAATTATTTAACAAATATTAAAATACCTATAGCGATGACAAGCGATGATAAGTTATCATCGCTATAGGAGCTAATTAAAAAAAAATTTAAATTTACTTATAGCAACAACAATTATCAATACTGTAACTTTGAAATAATATTATTTTTATTGCCTATAGTGACATGTGTCATCCCTATATTCTTGACGATGATAAAATCTGTTATTTTGTTTTAGTCATCAACGATACTGCAGCGACGACAATTATTATCACTATAGCACTCTAATACCGACGACAAAACTTTTCGTCGCTATGGATCTTCTATAGCGACGACGGATTTCTGACGACTTTGTTGTCACTATAAATATATACCGATAACATTTTAGACTTTAATGATGATAAATGTCGTGGCTATATATTCTCTATTTTCCGTAGGAAATCTTCTCTCTACCAAACAAAAAGTTGGATTTGTTCCTCGCTCCCCAATTTTCCTCCAACCCCAGGATCTCATTCCTCCAAAAATCCCGACCTCAAACCAAATTAACAAAGAGTTAATCATGGGAAGTCAAAAAGTATACAGGAGGGTTGAATTGAGACATACCCACTAAAAGTGAAAGCTGAAATGTTTCTATTTTTCCTTTTTTTTTTTTTTGTTTTAATCTCCACATGTTCAAAGGCATGTGAATTATAGCTTTGTGAGACTATATTTTAATTGGGTTTAAAATTCAAAAAGAAATTCCATAAAATCTTCTTTATGATAGCACCCAAGTTATTATGAATTGACTGACACTTCGATATTTATTCTATAGTATCTCAACAAACTACAAAGAAGAGATATCAAATGTACACAAATTCATATTTTTCTTTTAGAGAAAAATTTTGGAAAGGAGGGGTGGGGTCCCTTTTAGAGTTTGTTTTTACTTTTATTTTTAAATTAAACTTGCTTTCTTGTTTTTTCTTTTTTTTTTTTTAATTTTTCCCCTTCCTGGAGAGATGTGTAACTTGATCATTTTGCCTCCTTAATTAAAATGTCAAGAAAAAAATCCAACTGGCTTAGAACATTGTCTCATGTTTCAGTTTCTATCTAGAAAATGGACAAAATTAAGTAGTAGTTACAAAATGAAAAATAACACTGGGGGCACTTTTTCAAACTTTTTATTACATAGGGTTTGCAAAGTGAGAAAATCGCTGAAGGGAAAAAATAAACATTGAAAAATAATGGGCCCAAGGAGACAGCCTCAACAATTTCCCTCCCCGTTCAAAATCCCCCTTCTACCAAACAAAAGGTTGGCTGTCGTTCACTCGGTCCCCAAATTTTCCTCCAACCCCAGCCTCTCCTCTCCCAAAAACCCGGGCTCTTACCCAATTAAAAAAGAGTTAATCATGGGAAGCCAAAAATGTAGATAGGAGGGCTGTATTGAGACATCAACAAAAAGAGAAAAAAACATATAAATAAAAATCTCCATATGCTCAAAGGCATGTGAATTTCATTTTTGGGGTCATTTATTAGCTTTATGAGACTAGTCGAAGTCATACTTGCTCCCCTTTGAAATTTTTCCCCAGAAAAGAAAAATAAATCTTTCATAGACAAGACGTAGTGGAGGATTGCTTTTCAAGATTTTGTTTCGGATACACATCTCATTGGCTAGATATTCCGTCCTCTTTTGGGGTAAGCAATTATATATATATCTCATCTTTGTAATATATTGGAAGAGACAAATCCCATTTTCCACAAAAGCTAATTATCTTAAACTATATTTCATCTAATAAATTTAGCTGCGTGTTAAAATTAGAGGTACGGCGTGGTACGTTGGAATGATGACGTAACTGATTAGTGCTAATGACGATAAATAATTTTTTTGGGTGTGAATAAGTGGAACCATATTTGACCATCTTATTCTCATACACCTAATCCAATGAGAGCTTCAGACCAAATGATGCCACTGTTAACGAAATGTAATTAAGCTTGTAACCTTCGACCCCATTTCCTAATTACGCACGTGCCAAATTTCAAGATGGGACATGGCGTGTTCTTCTTTCTCTTTATTTTATTTTTTATTTTTCTTATAATGAATGTGGACGTGGGGTTTTGTCACTTTTGCCCTCCCAGCCTGCACTACTACTCAAACAATTATGCTCACACGTTTGCAGAATCTTATTAATTGTTAATAGCTTATGGGTACACATACGTTTGTATCCCTGTCTACTCCTCTTTTTTTTTTTTTTTTTTTTTTTTTTTTTTTTTTTTTTTTTTTTTTTTTTTTTTTTTTTTTTTTTTTTTTTTTTTTTTTTTTTTTTTTTTTGTTGGTGCCTGAAGGACTTTTGTATCCATATCCGAAGTCCGAACCTATATTAATAATGTCTAGTGGATGATGATCATTTGTTACGTTATGATATAATGCAATCGAATTTGATACTATGTTTAGTACTATTTCTTATGTATTATCAGAGCTGTTAAAAAGGCTGCCCAACCCATTAAAACGATTTTCGCACACGGCACTGCATGACACCACACTTAAATACTATTTAAGTATATGGGTTTTTTAGACTCATAATTTAAGCACAATAAATTGAGCACATCATATCTATAGGGCAGGGCATAGTCTATTGACACAGTTGATATAGCTCAGTATACTAGTATGTAGGCAATCCATGTTAGCACATCATACATATAAATTTTAATTTCAATTATTTTTCCTGTACTCTAATAGTATAATTAATTCATATATTTTCTTTTTCTGTTTTCTTTTCTTCTCATCCAAACTCAACTCTAGATACTAAAATTCAAAATAGTTTAATATTTTTTATTTAGTTGCATTATAATAATAATTGAGGACAAATTTCATAGAATAACGTTAAGATTTAAAAGTTATTTAATTAAATTAACCAATTTTAATCTAAATGAATTGACGTATCTAGGTATGTGGGCTTATACGGCATGACTAAAAAGTGAGTTATATCTGGGACAGTACAAAATACATTGTTTGACAGCCCTGTATATTATAGGAGGTGCCAAGTAATTATGGTGGATGATAATAATCTACGTTGTTTAGCTAGATATACAATGCAAGCAACGGCGCAATTGTAATATTATTGCCATATATATGGTGACCTCCATATATACTTTGTGTATAAAGTTATGCTTATAGCCGAAATAACATCATCGTCATCAGACTCATCACTAAATAATATGAGACCTTTTATTAAAGTGTCCTAGTTGCAATATCCCTATAGATATTATGTAATTAAAGTGTCTCTCTCTCTCCTTCATTTTCATTCTACCCCACTATGCTTTCTGGTAATGCAAAATTGGTAAAATTTTAAGTCTCATATTTGAACAATTGTAGAATTAACTTGCCAATAGGGCACAACAGAAATTTGTCAGTAGACAGGGCCTAAGTCCACTATTGTCAGACTATATGATACAATAATCTTTTTATATTATTATTTATTTTTAAATATTATTATTGATTTTTTTTTATTTACTAATATAATTAAATGCCAAAGGGAATTCTGAGACGAGAGAGTTGCAATCCATCACAGAGAACTACTAGTAGATCGTGTATGGATCTTGTGACTGGCAAATGGCCTTCTATGCAGACAGAGTAGAATTATGTATTAACTTGTTAATTATTGTGTTGATTGATTGTCTACTAATTTTATTTTTACTAATTTTTTTTTTCAATTATTTATAGTATAAGATGGTTGAGATTCGTACCATTCAGATGCAGTCTCAAGCATCTTCATTTGCCTCGTTTTCTTCGGTAACTGGGGCATGGTCTGTGTCACCTTATACTGATGAGCTAGCGATTGCTGACGAGGTGCTTGGTCTTAGAAGAGGCTTCAAGAAAGGAGTCGGTTGGAAGCTCAAGGAAGTTGCTAATACAGAATTATCTGGCTACAGCCCACGAGCATGAAGCAATTCTCGTGGCACAACGTGATGCAGAGATGTGGTACTATGCCGAAACAAATGCACTACATGCAAAGTGTATTATCCATATTAGTTCGGGGATTCCAGATGAACATTCGACTGCCTAGTGCTTCGAGTATTCCTCATATGCTCCCGCCACCTATGTTACCTCCAAGGTTCCGACCTCAATTAATGTCTCCTCCAACTCCCCAGCTTGAAGAAAGTGAAGACGAGGACAAGACTGACTTGAGGAGCTAGGATATTTTTTTTTGTTTTTTATTATATCTATGTGTTGGATACTTTTATTAGATATTTATTTTATGTGTTTTTTGTTTGAATTTTTATTTATATTAAATATTTTTTTGATTGTATTTCTTTTATGCTTAAATTTAATTTTAATTTTATTAATTTCATTGTATATTTTGATTCTAATATGCTTCAATAATTTAATAATTTTGTTTCTAATTCTAACTTTAATAATTTATTTTTAAACAAATTATTTAAAAAAGATTAAAATAACTAAAGTAATAACAAGCGATGACAAGTTGTCATCGCTACAGGAGCTAATTAATTTTTTTTTTTTAAATTTACTCATAGCAACAACAATTTGTCGTCACTATAACTTTAAAAAATATAATTTTTATTACCTATAGTGACATGTGTCATCCCTATAATCTTGACAACGACAGAATCTGTCCTTTTGTTTCAGTCCTTGACGACATTATAGCAACAACAATTATCATCCTATAGCACTCTAATACTGTCGATAACGACAATTGTCATCGGTATTAGAGTGCTATAGCGACGACGGATTTTCAGCGACTTTGTTGTCGATATAAATATATACCGATGATTTTTTAGACTGTAACGACGATAAATGTCGTGACTATAACCCTTGTTTTTTGTAGTGAATCCTCCCTCTACCAAACAAAAAGTTGGATTTGTTCCTCGCTCCCTAATTTTCCTCCAATCCCAGGATCTCTTTTCTCCAAAAAAATCCCGGCCTCAAACCAAATTAACAAAGGGAAGCCAAAAAGTATACAGCAGGGTTGAATTGAGACACATCCACTAAAAGTGAAATGCCGAAATGTCTCTTCTTCTTTTTTTTTTTTTTTAATCTCCACATGTTCAAACGCATGTGAAATATAGCTTTGTGAGACTATAGTCGAAGCCATACTCGTTCCCCTTTAAAATGTTTCTCGGTTTCAGTAAGTATTCAATTAATCATTAACGGACAAGACATAGTGGAGGATTGTTTTTCAAGATTTTGTTTCGAATGTATATCTAATTGGCTAGATATTCTATCCTTTTTGTTCATATTAATTTGGAGTACGTAAGCAATTATGTTATATATACTAGGCACTGACACATGCTTCGCACGTGTCGTCTCATTAGAATTTGATAAATTTTTTATCCAAACATTGTTTAGAAAATGTATTTTGGTTACAAAAAAGTTAGTTTAACTCAGATAACTGCTGCTTCTAGAGAAGATCTCTCTCTCTCTCTCTCTCTCTTTTTGTGCACTTTCTGGTGGACATGAAAAGATGTAATTATTTTGGAAGACAAGCTATGCAAGTGATAAGGTAAAAGTCCTACAAAATTAGGGTTTGTTTCGGTTTTTGTTTTCCCATTTTAGATAATGCAAAGATATAATTATTTCAGAAGAAACTATACTAAATAAGACCGAATACATTTCTAATTAGTTATGGATACATAGGTTCATATTACTACAGACTAATAACATAATAAAAAACAAAGCCAAGGACGAATAAAATTAGTGAAGAGTACTTGTTTAGTTTTTCCAACAAGTTTTTCTTATTTTTTCCAGTGTGCATAAAATCTAATAGAAATAAATTACTTACAATCATTTAACATCCAAATTGAAACATGACATGCACAAACTGATAACGGGAACACATTTTAGCTATACTGGATCATATACACACATTAGAATTATCCCTTGTATTTTCACTAAGCTCTGCAGTAAGTTTTGTACCAACAATGAGAAGTAAAAAGGAAGAAAAATAAGGAATACATAAAACTGATCCATAAATTAATTGACACGCATTCCAATCAATAAAAAAAAGAGAACATAATGAGGAACAAGGAAAGAGAAGTTGTATGTTTTATATTATTAATAAGTATACCTCACGAATGAAACCAGTCAGGCCCTCTAGATTAAGTATGACTCCATAGTTATAACCAAGTTATGAACTTCTACAGATTATATCCGTAATGTAGTTTGTAATATTCTCGACTCTTGACTGTATACTTGGTAACAACTTATAGCAAAATATAACTAAGGTAAAGAAAAAAGTTGGTACTTTGAAGCTAAATTATACTGAAGCATTCATAATTAATTGCTCTTTGGTACAATAGCCCAGACAAAAAAAGGAGAAAATTTCCACACAAAAGCCTAACAGAACTACTGATCAATATATATATATATATTTAAAAGATAATGTTAGTGAAGACATCTTAGAGACTTGATAATGTGCAATATACTGCAATATTATTATTGCACAGGACTAATCTCCTAATCATCAAAACGTAAATTTTTTAAGGCAAAGGATTGATAGAGGAAAGAATCAAAAAAAGAAAATCAAGAAATGTCTTCCCCAATATATAACTGTAATATTTGGATGAGTCTTCATAGCACAATGAACGTTGTATGAGAAGCTGCATGACTAATAAGCATTACACTTGCAAAAACAAACAATTGTATGCAAGGCCACACAAACTTAAATTCATACTTTTCAAATTCTGTAGCTCTTATAGAGTATATTTGCATAATGCACAACTCCATGAACTTGAACCAGAAAAAATAACACGGCAGAGTCAGTATTAATCAATCACCTTAGCTTGCTTTTCTCATGATTCAAAAGAAGTAAATCTCTAGAGGAAATAGAAGTTGATAAGAAAAATAAGAGGAATCATAAAGAGAAAAATCACAAGAAAGGGAAAAAAACCCGAGAAGCAGTGTAAATTCAAATAATAAGTCTAATAATACATGTTTGTTGCTGCTGCATTTTTCTTACGATACCCTTCTGTTCCATTCCGACTGCCAATCGGAAAAAATAAAAGTAAAGCACCAAAAAACAAATGAAAATATTCTCCCAGAGGATTAATAATTCAGTGTATAGACAGGTTCAAGAAAACCAAATAAGCAAATAGCTCATTGAGCTATCATAAAACATATCATGAAAGAAAGGTCTTGAACATAATTAAACTAATGAAGACATCTACTCATCATTTACTGAAATTGAAAGCCCAAACAAGAAAAAGTACAATTAAAAAACTTAGAGCAATAAATCCGACCATTATGATGAGGCTTTGGTCAGTCAACTATAGCAACATGAACTGATGTAGTGAAATCAACTATTACCAAATCCAATATTGAGTGGAAGAAGCAAAACACCACTGTGGAAGTTCATTAAAAAAACTAAATTAGTCAATACTTCAAAATTAGCTCAAAATAATTAAATTTCAGATACCCAAAAGAAAAATCATTTAAAAATTTGGAGGAGGACGTTGCAAAAGAATCAGAATCTAGAACTTACAATGAAATTTCTCCAAGAGTGGAGCACAGGAGAAAATAACACTGATAGTCATCTGCCCATGCCTATGTGGAGAAACATATTCTCATTGTGACAAAAATAACATTCACGTAGTCTCTTTGTAAAACAACACAGTTGCAGTTAATAATCTCAACCATCACACAGAATATAGTCGTATGATGCAAGATGGGTTGCATAGTCAATAAGAAAGAAAATTTAAAACTATGTCAATCATAAAAGGACAAAACTCTGCATTTGCTTTCCAAGTATTAGAGTGCAATTAATCCAAAAATCACATTGTGCTAAATTTTATAAGTAGAAGAAAAAGTTACAAATTTTGAAATGAGTTTCGATGAAAAAAAAAAGAAGTTTTAAGATTTTCAACAGTGTTTTTTCTACGAATAGAGACAGAAACTTCTTATTCAAGTTTTTTAAATTTTCAATGCAGGAAACTATATTTTGATTTTTTGGCTTGACTCATTGCAATTTGATTTACTTCAAAGTAGATAATTTTGTTGTACATTCATCCCCATATAGTCAAATGAGACCATCCTTCAGGATCACATGAAAATGGAACTTTCTATCCTTTGGTCTCTCCAACATTTAACCATTTGAAACTTATTTATGCAATTTTCTAGTTGCTTCTATATCTAGGGAATCAGCAAATTCATTCCCTTTTCTAATAGACGAAATAAAAATTTAAAAAAAAAGGGAAAACTTTCAGAGGCACTTTTAAGAACAGAATGGCACACCCCTCTCCCAAAAAAAAAAAAAAAAAATACAAATCCCCGCAGAACAGAAAATTTAAGTTTGAGATGAATTTTGACAATTAGCATTATGATATTTACAAGGATAAACTACTTATAAGCAGATGTAAAACTAAAAGAAAAATGAAAGAAAGTGAGTTTTCCACTCATATTTTTTTGCATCTTACATCTTTGATGCCCAAATCAAGATATTATACAAAAGGATTCCAACATATATATGAAAAAATTAACTGTCTTCAATTATGTTTTCTTAGCATTTGAGTTTCTTCTGATCTTTAACAAGAAAATTCTTCTGCAACTTGTCTTCAATTACATTTTCTTAGCATTTGAGTTTCTTCTGATCTTTAACAAAAAAATTCTTCTGCAACTTGTCTTCAATTACATTTCTTAGCATTTGAGTTTCTTCTGATCTTTAACAAGAAAATTCTTCTGCAACTTATATTTGGAACCTATTACAATTATTTTGAAATAGTTTAGATAATGTAGGCTTTTCTATGCTTGGATAAAATGAGAGTTA
>JXTC01000034.1:1260520-1295527 GCA_002914845.1 Trema orientale
AGCATGTTTAACTCAAATTCATATCATGCATCCATTAAAAATAGAGAGAATCTGGACAATGAATTATGTCAAAATGCGTCTTGAAAAAGACATCCGGTAATAATCATTAACGCAGTTCATAAAGTAGATTTTGAACAAGAAAATAGACGAAAACAATGTAAGTTATTGAGAAAATACACGAGCAACAATTTGGATTGAACCTGGAAGAAGCCTAACAGCACTATGCTACTACCTTGAGAACGTTTTGCCTAATCTTTTGTTCATGTTATTGACACTGGAGCCCAAAATATTTTTAAGATTAATTTGACTAAAACTTCAATTGACCCAATTGTTACCAAATATAATCCTAACCGAAATAGAAGATTCTTACTTCAAATCATCAAACGATGAAGCAAAAATCCAACATTCTGACATATGACAAACTACTTCAACAATAAACAGTAAAAATTTCACATTATCTATTAAAAAAAAATCTTAAAGTCCCTAAAAATAAAATGGACTGTCAAATTTCATTAAGAAAAAAAAAAAAAAAATCACCAGTGGATCCCAAATTGCTGAAGACAACTTTTGCTTTGGTCACACTATTCTTTCATAATTGAAAATGAAAACCAGTTGTTTGAGCGTTAGTGCAACGATCCGATGACAAAACCTTCATCGATTTTCTTTGATCGCTGAAATAGGTGGTTTGTGAAGCTGAGAGCTAAAGCAACAAGCCATATTTTTCTTCAAGGGAGTAGATAGTAAATAAAGGAAAAGATAAAGTAAACCTGTAGATGTCATGCTCAAAAGAAATAAAAGGACGGTCATCCAAGACAAAAGAAAACTAAACAAATAATACTGATACAAAGCACAAAACGCCAAAATACAAGAACCAATGAACAGTAGAAAAAAGACAAAATAACTTTACGATTCATCCACTCTTTTAATATAGTTATAGATTATAGATAGATATATATATATATCGAATTTATAACTTTTAATATCTTATTACAGATAAATGTCATTTTCCACTAAAGTTAACTATCCCTCGCTATATTTTATCTAATTTAGCCGCGTGTTAAAATTGGAGGTCTATATCACATGAAGTTGGGATGATGATGATGAATAAGTTTTTTGGGTGTGAATAAAGTAGAACCATATTTGACCATCTTATTCTCGTACACCTAGTCCAATTAGAGCTTCACGCAAAATGTAGCCGTGTTAACGAAATCTCCTTATCGGGCAAGTCAATCGAAACCTATAATTTCGATGTTGCGAATTTCTGTTGCTTTGGGAGAGCTACGCACTAAGTCTCCAAATAAAATACTTGAAATTGGCCAAGGTTTGCATCAATTGCTATGTGTATGAACCCTCCCGGGTCCACTGGACAGAGCATACTCCAGTATTAGGTCCTAAGTCACTTGAAGGAAAAAAAAGCCATCTGAAAAACGATATACCAGGTATATAATATATAGATTGTCAATCCAATAGGATTTTTTTACCTATGTGTAGGTATTTTTTTAGTAGTTGGATCATCATCTAATGGTAATCTAACGGCTATAATGAGATGTATGAAAAAACGTAAATCATTACTGCTATTTCTCTCGAGAAATTTAGGTGGATAGCTAATATTTTAAATTTGATTAAGTATATGTCCATTTTTTAAATTTTATAGCTAAATGTCCAGGTATATATATTTTTACACTTGGTAGATATGTTTATCTACCTATTTTAGTTACCGTACTAAAATGTACAAAGTATATAATTTTTTATACTTAATATATAAAATTTTACACTTAGTATATAAACACATATACCGGACATATTGTTATAACATTTGACAAATGGATATTTACTTAAATTAGACCTAAAATTTGGTCATATTTCTATAAGGCCCAATTTCTCTCTCTTATTTTTTACAATAAAAAAATATGCATAATAAATTTTCATTGGCCAAAATGATACCTATGTATAGGTAAAAAAAAATACTTATTGATGCCCTAATATATATATATATATTGGTATTTACCTTGCAATTTGTTACACTCCATAGATAAACACAAGTCGGGGATGATATTTGTNCTTCCAGAGATGGGAATCTAGAATCGGCCACAAATTTCCTTAATAAGCTTCTTAAAAGTTAAAACACTTTTCATTCACACTCACGAAAATCTCAGTGATTTTACTAGAAAAAAAAAAAAAAAGGGCTACAAATTTCAGCTTTAAAAGCAGACCGATTCACAACAGCGAAGGTCATACATGTAAATCTTAAACGCTAATTTTAGATAGAAGCCAACCCACTCGACCCTTTGCTCTTTGAATTTGGGGAAATTATAAACCCCAGGTTTTCATCTCATGGAGAAGACGATGGAGACTGCCAAAGAGGACCATGTGCCCAGCACATGCTAATTTTAATGCCAATTTATCGGAAATACACCTAAGGACTAACTTATGACTAAAAATAATAATTTGGGATTTAAATGCTACAAAAATAAAAATTTGGAGACCTAAGCGATATGTTGGAGAAAGTTTGGGGACCTTAGGTAATATTATCTCTAATTTTTAGTAGTAAAATTACGTGGACATATATACGTTTGGTATTGTATCCCTATCTCTTAGGGGTGTTCATGGCCGGTTTGGACTGTCTAAATCGTCAATCCAGAAACCAATCCGAATGTACGGTTTGGCCGGTTTATCAATCCGTGCGGTTTGAGTTTGTCGATTCAAACCGGCCAAACCGCACCTACATTTTTGCGGCCGGTTTGGGCGGTTTCCGCGGTTTGAAAACTTACAAAATTTGAATTAATACAATATCAACTAAGCTCATATCATAATCATATTTCATCTAAAATATAAAGTCCAAATATAAAAATGAAACCATAACATAGTTAAAAGCTATAACCAAATCGAAAGTCATAGTAAACTTAAATTTTAGTTACAACTTACAACTTAATCAAAATTGAATAGTAAACTTAAAGTCTTTAATCTTAAACATATCACAACAACAAGACTTAAAGTCTAAAATATTATAAGAGCCTTAAGTAACATATTCCTAAATAAGCTAAGAGTAATCATTACTCAATTAGAATGAATAAGCTTAAATTTTTAACTATTAATATACATTTAAAAAAAAATACATATACAAACTTATTGGCCGGTTCGGTTTGAATCCGACCGAATTTTTCTAAAACCGAAAACTAAACCGGCCAAGTCGGTTTTCATATTTTCTAATCCGTAACCGGCCATTTAAGAAAAAAAACCGCGCGAATTAGACGGTTTAGATTGGATTGGGCGGTTTCCACGGTTTGGCGGTTTTTTTGAACACCCCTACTATCTCTTTCTTTTTTATGAAGATCGTTTGTATTCATAACCAAACTTAATTAATAATGGCTAGTGGATGATAATCTCCATTCACGTTATGATAAACGATATTGCAATTGTAATATAATTATAACGTTTAGTACTATTTGTTATGTTTAAAAGACGTGCCTAGAAAATACGGTACGTGATTTATGTTGTTTAGCCAGATATACAAGCAAGTGAGCGACGGGTAATGTTGCTTTGATATCATGATCAATTCGATCCATCCCTTTCTTCTTTACTTTTTTCTTTTTATATTAAACAAGATGAACTCCACCCTGTGGTGTACATATCGTTGTATACTCTTTTACAAATCCGAGCATAATTAAGAGAGCTTTTGCTAAACGGAAAGTGATTCGAAACTACTGTGCCAAATATTCCTATATCTTCGTATAAATATATATATATATACATATACGTGAGCCATAATATAATAATATTCTTTTTTACTTATCTATAAGTATTTTTTTAAACTGTTGGATCAATTATTTAATGGATACCATAATTTGTATAGTAATTAGGGAAAATAATATCTGAAAAAAAAACACATGAATTAGTGCCCTGTATACATATAAATATTTTATAATACATATCATCTAGAAGTGTTTTTCTCTCTCCTTTTCATTCCACCCAACTATGGTTTCAGGTATTGCAAAATTGGTAAAATTTTAAAGCAAAAAATAAGTCTCATATTTGAACAGTTAATAAACTTAATATTAATTTTTTTTTATTAATTTTGAAAACAGGCTTAATATTAACTTGATATAAGATCGATGGACCTAGCCACAACTAGCCTAAATGATCCTTCCATCAAGGATGATTTATGCTGCACTAAAAATAATTGTTTTAGTAGTACCTCTAAACAACAGACAGCTGCTAAATTACAAATTCCGTTGGTTACAAGTCAGAATTAGACGGATAATTAACATGTTGTATTTTCTTATTTAAATTTTTATTTTTGCTGTCGTAAAGGTTAACGTTAATCACAACAAAAAGTTGCATTAATCTCGTGTAAACACAAATTAATCAAGTTTAGAAGGATAAAGAAAAACATGTATGGTGATCTTATTAAATAGAAAAATATTTTTAAATTTTAATAAATAATCATGAGTGAAGTATGAATAGAATATTTTCTGGTTCAAGATTGAGACAAACTAAAATGTTAAAAAATTTCGGATAAGACATGGAAATATATCAAAAGAGTTGACAAAATAAACCTTCAAGTGTTTTTTCGTTTTTTTCCTTTGAATTTATTTGACACTATAAATTAATGTGTAACATATTGCGAACATAATTCGTACGGCGTAACGCTGAAAAAATTAAGCAAGCTTCTTAAAAAAACTACTCCAACAAAACGGGTATTAATGGGAAAGGTCAAGTACTACCAAGTACTAATCTGTCTGACCCATTACATTAGCACTTACTTTCTTAATTAGATGGCAATATTTAATTGCTCCAAAAGAGATAACAGTCAGAATTTGAACTGAGAGAGCCTCTGGCTCCATATGAACAGTGACCGCCAACAAAAACAGATTACAGAATTATTCACACATGTGACGTGAATTGCACCCCTGTGAGGACCAGCGCGTACGGCTCAATCTTCCCTTATTTAATTTTCTCCATAATTATTATTAGCGCGTCGGTGAAACTATATATAATAGACTACCAATAATTCATTCGTCTGACAAATTGGACAGCGAAACTTAATCCCAGTCTTCTTAATTTCTCAAAAGGTACTATACCAAGCAGTCTTCAAAATCTCCTGGTTCTTCTAATAAGAATATTTTTTTTTCTTAAGGTCTTTATGATTTTAATTGATTGTTTTCTTTTCTTTTCTTTTCTTTTCTTTCTTTTTTTTAAATTTACTTATTTTTGGATTTTACGATGAAAAATACTATCTGGGTTTTTTTTTTTTTTTTTCATTTTTGAGATTGTACATGCAACTGAAATTTTTTTGTTTACTTTATTTTTTTCATTAATTTGTGCAGCCTTTTACCTTCATATTCAAGATCTGGTTCCTTTTGTTTAATCCTTTCCAGCTAGAGTCTCAGAAACAAAGCAAGAAAAAGCAGGTCCTTATAGATGGAAATCTCATCAGCTAAATGGATATCTGAACTGGTAAACTAAATTAATTTTATGTTATACATTGAATTAATTCGTTAATATCCATAAATGTACCTTTATTATAGAACGTCATAATTTTCATAACCAAATTCTTTATCATGATAATATAAAATTGAGTATCATGTATAAAAATTTAACATTCTATTGTTTATGGTTTAATTCATTTTATAGGAAATGGAAGATCCCACTAATCTTTTCCACCAATATCAAGTGGACTACTCACTTGATGACCTTAATTTCCAGTCTTTTTCTTCTGAAAGCTACTCATCTTATAACCCGAATTTCGTCCCCGAAAATCCACAAAACCTAAGTAACAACACACCCTTGGAACCTCCTCAAACCGAATTTGAAAGGCCAGCCAAACAGCTCAAGACCAACAGTTGGAATTCTTGCACTACCAATAATAATGGTCAGATCAGCGCAAAGGGTTCGCCCTCGGCTTCTTCTTCACAGTTGATTTCGTTCGAGAAGTACGCGAACTCGGCCTCAGCCACCCCCGATAACAAGCACTATAACAACCTAGAGGGTAGTGTTATTATGAAGCCAAAATACGAGCCCGGATTGAATGGATATAATATGGTTTTTCAGTCCTCCTGTGAAGCCCAGATCTGCTCACCAAATTATGGACAAGTGTTGAAGAGGGCTGTTGGTTCGATGAGTAGGTCTCCTTTACATGCTCAAGACCATGTTATAGCTGAAAGAAAGCGTCGACAGAAGCTTAGTCAGCGGTTCATAGCCCTTTCGGCTGTTGTTCCGGGTCTAAAGAAGGTATTTCATTACCAGTTCAATTAGTTAACTGTGAATATACACATGTATTTTTATATATTTAATTTTCTGTGTTACTTATTTGTGTGTTTTTTTTATTTTTTATTTTTTTCTGGGTTCTGAAATAACTTGATATATTAATTGTGAACCCACCTCGCATAAAAATATTAGATCTAGCGCTAGATTCGGGCTTACCAAAATAATTAGTTTTCACTAAGTTGCATCCTTTTAATGCAAGAGGAGTTTATTATACGAGAAAGTGTAGATATATACTAACTAGATTTTAATTATTAAATTAGATCATGCTAGTGACCAGTAGCACTTTTCTATCGATCCAAGTGAAAGAAAATATTTATACTCGGTAGCACTTGTTTCAATGAGTTGATTTTCTTGATGGCAGGAATTAATACGTACTGCAACAAAATTCATTTGTGATAATCATAATAGTCATCTTATAACTTATCAGTTTTTAAGTTCACAGATTAATTAATTAGCTAACATGCATATAAAATACATACAAAAAATCAATGTCACTATGTTTATGATAAAATACCTATCAAAACTTAATTCTTAAGTATTATGACGTAAATTGATATTGATTTATGAACAGATGGACAAGGCTTCTGTCCTTGGAGATGCAATCAAGCACATAAAAAATCTTCAAGAACGGTTGAACACGCTTGAGGAACAGGCAGCTAAGAAGACCGTGGAATCAGTCGTTTTCGTGAAGAGATCTCAGCTCTCTGGCGACGACGAAACCTCCTCCTCCGACCAGCCACTTTCCGAAATCGAAGCGAGGGTTTCGGGCAAGGACGTTCTGATAAGAATCCACTGCGAGAAACACAAAGGGTGTTTGACTAATATACTCAACCAAATAGAGAAGCTTCACCTCACTATTGTCAATTGCAGTATCTTGCCATTTGGCGGTTCTACTAATCATATTACTATTGTTGCTCAGGTATATATGTATTGTCAATACCTTTTAAATTAATAATGGTTTTTTTTTTTTCTTTATTAGATTATATATCCCAATAATTGAACATATAAATATATATATATGTATATGATTACAAAGGTTTTGATACTCAAATTAAATATTACAAAGGGATTACATTTGGATTCCTATTATTTGGTCTTTTAAAAGGATATTTTATTTCTCTGACTTTAATCGAACATTCATCACAATTTTTATTTTTATTCTTCATGTAGAAGGACGTGGAGTACAGCATGAAAGTGAAGGATCTAGTAAGAAATCTAAGGCAAGCTTTACTCAAGATTAACTGACTATAGATTCGTGGGTGCCTGTTTTTGGATACATCTATGTTAAAAGCTATAGCTCAATTGTGATGACTAGGAATAATAAGTTCAGGTGACTAGGAAGATGCCTTATTGTCGAGTGTACGAGCTGTTAGTTAGTTGTATAGTTTGTTATTTTAGCAAGCTGTTATAATAGTTTTGTTATGAATCAGTTGAGATTCTGTTATTGCACTGACATTATATAAATAGCTCAGTTTGAGAGCTCAATCAATAAGATGAGATTTGGTATGGATAAGTGTGTACTAAAGGACACTCCAATATCCAAAGAAGATAAACTTTGCCTCAGCCAAAACCCTAAGAATGATGTTGATAAAGAAGTTATGCAACAGTTTCCTTATGCTTCGGCTGTAGGAAGTCTGATGTATGCTCAGGTATGTACGCGTCCGGATCTAGTATTCGTAGCTGGCATATTGGGCAGATACATGAGTAACCCTAGAATGGATCATTAGGAGGCAGCAAAGAAGGTTATAAGGTACTTACAGAGAAGAAAGAAATACATGCTCACTTATTAAAGATCGGACATGTTAGAGATTGAACATTTTGGAGATCATTGGATACTCCGACTCTAATTTTGCGGGATTTCTAGATAATAAAAGATCCACATCGGGCTATGTCTTTCTTTTAGCTGGAGGAGCTATTTTCTGGAAAAGTGTCAAGCAGACACTCATAGCTATTTCAACTATGGAGGCAGAATTCATAGCTTGTTATGAGGTATCCAATCAGGGGATATGATTACGTAACTTTGTCACTGGGCTACATGTTATAAATGGCATTGAAAAGCTATTGAAGTTTTGATTGTGACAATAATTCAACAATTTTATATTCCAACGGCAATAGGAGCTCATCGAAGTCAAAACACATCGATATTAAGTTCCTAGCTGTAAGAGAAAGAGTTCAAAGTCGTTTAGTGTTAATTGAGCATATCGGTACAAACTCTATGATAGAGGATTTGATCACCAAAGACTTACTACCTAAAGTCTTTCACGAACACACTGCTCATATGGGTGTTGTATTTTTGCATGGTGTGTAGTTTTAGTAGGAGTTTGTAATTTATTTTAGATGCTTATTGTATGACACTTGTTTATATTTGTATACTGCAGTATTTTAGTTGATGATGGATTTTATTTTGGTAGACTCTAGTCAGTGTTAATATATATGATATATTTCATATTTTCTCGCTTTCGTACTATGATTTAACATTAAAGTTTGCGGTAATGCACTAAAGAGGAAAGATTAGGGTTGATCTCAATAAAGTTTCTAGTGGACCAGATGGAAATAGGTACGGTAAATTACACTGCGTGTAATTTCCATGTCACATTCTATACTCGATCTGTGTCATTCGGGTGTATTAGTACAGTGATCGTTAAGGCTTCTAGTTACCATCCAAATAAGTATAACGATGAGTAGTTTAGTTTCGTGCTAATATATTTGATGGACGGGATTGCAACTTCGTGGATATTCAGGAATAATATGGCATATTCATTGCCATACTTCAGTTTTATGATACAATTGTATTTGGTACATATGTGACCCGAGTGAGAGATTGTTCGGAAATTCTATTTTCTATATTGGGCTACATAATTTAAACAATTGTATTGGGCCATATTATTCTTAAGCAGACCCAGTAAGTGATTTAATAAGGATGAGTCAGGATATCAAACTAGGATACTAATGTGGATTCTATACTAGTTACCCCGTTGGGTGTGATAGATACCCAATAGGGGACTACTTAAAGAAAATATTAGAGTTATGATCCCCCACCACCTTTTCACGTATGCTCATTCTCTCTGTGGCTTGCCATCAGTTATAGAGAGTTCCATCTAAGTGTTTTAGGGATTAGGTTGTGTGGAAGACCAAACTCTCAGGTAACCATAATCAATTTCTAATGCTTTCGCTTTCAGTTTATCGTCCAGATTATAGTCATCTATCATGGACTCAGGTATACTTAATGAATCCCTACTTATCAGTTTTACATAAATGATCTAGGATTTGTGTTTAGTTATTTGCAATCCCATATTCATCCTAACACTCTGTTCTTCTTTTTAATCTTTCTCTAATTCTAACACTTATAACCTCTCTAGGGATTAGATTGCCACTAGCCATATACTACAACAAAACAGGAATAGAGCTACAATAATTAAATCATAATGTCACCGCTTTAGATCTAAAGCGGCGACAATGTCCCCGCTTTAGAGTTGCCACTAAAGGTTCGCTAGTATAAATACCTAAAGTGGCGACAAGCATTATCCCTGTATTAAATAATTTATAGCGGAGACAATTAAAAGTCGACAGAAATGCTATCTGGCAGACCAATAGTGGCAACAATTTTGAAATTATCGCCCCTGTATTTTTATTTAATTGTCGCTGCATTAGGGCCAATTTTCTTAAATTAAATAAATAATTAATTTGGTAACCTAAAGTAGCGACAATTATCGTCGCTTTATATAGAATTTTGGTTTTTTTTTTAAATTAATCATTTTAAATATTTAATTATTTAATTAAAATAATAATTTTTATATATTTAATTATTAAATAATAATAATTTATTCTAATTTAAATAGATAAAAAATACATTAAGGTAAACAAAGTAAATTAATAATTAATAATAAATAAAGAAGGTAATATTTTAAATGACATTAAAATTAAAAGGTGCTATCAAAAATTAAAAATATATAATGTTGTCTGAAAGTAAAAAAAAATCTACAAGCCTAAGTCCTCATCCTTGGTTTCTTCACTGTCATCTTCTTGACGAGTCGATGAACGATGGGCGAAACGAGGTGATAGGGGCGGGGGCATCGTGCCAATTGATGTCGAAGTGGACCCTCGATAGATAGGATAAGGGGTATACATGTTGACATCTAGTACTAGCGATGGCGAAATCCTCTGCATGTACGCTATCTGCGCCACCTGAGCCTCTATTGATCACTGTTGTTGAGCGATCATCACTTGAGTGGCCACCTCTCATTGCTAAGTTGTCATCATATATTGCTGGCTCTCTTTTATGTATCGTTGGACATCCTCAGGTACTGGCAGTGGAAAGTCTGGTGGGACAGATCTAGTACTGAAAGCAGACTTACTCAATTTACGTCTGATACCTCTCTTAAATCTGCGACATGTACCAAGAACCTCATCCACAATATGAGCATCAGTGACAGAAGTGGATGAGCTCGAACCAGATTGGGAAGATGCTTGAGACTGAGTAGTATTATGAATCTCAAGCATCTGATTCTACAAAAAAGATTAAAATTAGTATATAGAAAAAAAAAATAGAGATTTAGTTAAAAAAATTAGTTAATGACATACGTAATTGGCCTCAAATTATGTACTCAGCTGTCCAGTCCGCTCAGTGAAATAGCGATCCTTGAAACTCTCAGCAACTTGTTGAAGCTCGCCAGTAGTAGGATTGTGCTGTAAAAATAGTTAAAGAGACATAATTTATTATTAAAATTTAATATTTTAAAAATAAAAAATATTATAAGAAAAATCATAATTTTATTACCTTCTTATATCGTTTGTAAGTAATGGAAGTGGCTCCCTGTTTGTTCACTGCTAACTGACGCACCCTATTTACAGCATTTCTTTCAAATATATATCGCCTGTAAGAAAAAAATTAATTATAATATAATATTTTATTACTTAATAATAAATAAATAATTCATAATTACACACTAAACCTAAACTCTGGAGAGTTAAAAATGTCACAACAACAACCTCATATCGCGACATCCATCTCATTCGATACTTTAGAACGTGCCGTCGCCAAGTCAAGAGCATTTTTGTTGCCCCCCACGTGCCTAAAATGCTCATTAAGCTCGATTTTCCAGTTGCTATATATATATATGTCGTAATCCTAAGGATATCGTCACTAACACTGGCCAAATCGTTACTGTCGTCGTCAGGATCTTTGTACTCAAAAAATTCTTACAATTGTAAAAATTATCATTACATTATAATTGAATGCAGATTTCATAACATTTAGTAAATGCCATATATTTTTTACCTTAATAGCAGGAATGATTTTCTGTTTCTGCTCAGCAAGAACCGATTACTAATTTTTATACCAAGGATCCACATTCTGTCGAACAAGTACGCGTTGTCGATTGGACGCCAAGTGCCTCCTGCCTTGTCAAATTCGATCGGCAGAGGGTTCCTCCCCTTTTCCTCAAATAGCTAACGTAGGTTCAATGACCTACTCTTCGACCTTACATTCTTCATAATAGGGTCTACAAAATAAATAAGCATATTAGCAAGCAGGCTAGGGTCGACATATCCAAAGTAATGAAAAAGTGAAATTTAATATATAATGAACAATATGAACAATACGTAACTCACATCGCTGAGAAACTCTGGTTGGACGCAGTAGAGGGTTGGTACCACCATCATCACCATGATAACTAGGCTTAACAGCGGCCATGACTATATACAAATCTTAATATTAACAAGTATATTATAATCAAAAAGTATAGAGTAATATTAAAATTAAATTCTAAAAATTCAAACATTAATATTATAAAAGGTCTTTTACATGAGTAAGAAAAAAAATAAACAATGATCCTAATCATTATCAAACTCATTGTCTATCAAATATGCTTCCAGCATTTTAACAATCTAATGCAATACATTCCGATATATCAGACAAGGGTATTTAACTTTGCCTTGGTTATTGACATATTGTTTAGCCCCTTTTAGCAAATGTAATTGCACCATTCCAATATGCATCACACCAATAATCTTTCAAATGTATCCAACTCTTGTCCACAGGCATCCTCACTGTTATTATTCACAATAACTTAGTGTTCAGATAAAATAGTTAGGAATGGTTATACAAAACGTGCCCTAAATCCACCTTATTACTCCATTTCTAAAAAGTAAGGCCCTATCTCATTCAGGATTACTTTGTTATGTAGTACATCATTCACTCAAATATTATTCCATTCATGTCGAAATTCTAGTAGCATCTCCCCCCAGCTTCCCTAAGTGTGGTACATATATGTACACACCCGGAGAATACAGAGAGATACCATCAGAACTCGACTAAAGAACAATATTTATAAGCGAACGACAATACATAACATGTAATCCTAAACTGCCCAAATGGGACAATTTAAGAATCGATATCGAGATGCATAATCTCTCATTAACTCCTAAACGAGTCTAAGATAATGTTTTTTGTGACTAAAATAATGCATGCATGTAATAAAGTCACTACGTGTACAAATAAATGTACAGATTATGACTGTGACTACAACCTTTGTCATGACATGTCAACTCGTTTAGAATAGTCTTGATCATCACAATTGTATAACTCTAACTGTTATGATCAAGAACATTCCAAACCAGTCTACGTGTCGTGACCATTCTAGTATTCATGATTTAAGGAAGGAATTTCAGGTTTTTTAAGAGTACATGTATGAGTATTTTAGTTACTCTAGGCACTTTAGATATTTTATTATTCAAGGGGCATTTTGGGTATTTGGTGAATTATAAGGGTATTTTTGGGTATTTTTTAACTTTATGAGTTTTTAAGTTACTTTAAGGGCATTTTGGGTATTTTATTACCATGGGACATTTTGGGTATTTAGTGAATTATAGAGGTATTTTATTATTTTTTTAATTTTATGAGTTTTTTAGTTACTATAAGAGCATTTTGGATATTTTATTATTCTATAGGCATTTTGGGTATTTTGTGAATTAAATTGGTATTTTTTGATATTTTTTAATTTTAAGAGTTTTTTAGTTATTCTAAGGGCATTTTGGGTATTTTATGTCTCTAGGGGCATTTTGGGTATTTTGTGAATTAAATTGTTATTTTTGGGTATTTTTCAATTTTATGAATATTTTAGTTAACAAATTAATAAATTAATTCATCATTATTCATTTCATTTATTAATTCTAATAAAATAAAATTCTAACCTAAAAAGTTTCTAACTCATAAACTAAAATAAAAAATTTTAACAAAAATCAAAATTTAACACAAAAAAATACCCAACTAAATAATTCTTCGTACTCAATCCACATTCTCAAAACATAAACATCCACCATATTCACGAAAACTAATAATATAATCCACCAATAACTCATCAAATCCAATAAAACTAATAATATAATTTAATAATCAAATATTCTAATATCCAATAATACAATATCTACTAAAACTAATAATATAATCTCATTATTATGAATATATTAATTTATATATGGATGTTCATATTCTATAATCCCTAATCTTTAGGTTTCCTAGCCCCCAATTAAATCTAGTTAATAGTGTTTGATATTATAACATATATAATCTTTTGGTATTCTAGCATTTATGGTTGTAAGCCTATAAATATGCCATTGAGCATGTATTATATACATGAAGAAGAATAGAATATCAAGAAAATTCTCTCTATATTTCTCTTTTTTTTGATAATAAGCTGTGTATTAAAGAAGCCAGAAGGCAAGAACACAGGGGGAAGAAGCACAAAACAAAGGATAAGGAAGTTAGAGCCACCGGCAGTTATCCCTACAAACAGAGGAGGGAACGCCGTGGAAGTCAATGACACCAAATAAATTACAGAAGGCAGCCCAAGCTGCAACATTGTGTGCAAAGAAATTACAGTTCCTAGGAATGAAATTAATGACTACATCAGAAAGATTGGCACTCGCAGCACGAGCAAGTTGAAGCACTGAAATAATGCGTGTAGGAGCCACCTGGTCGTCATTCCAGCTCCTCACCACCTCCATACAGTCAGACTCTAGAACTACAAACTTCCACTCATTTGCTACAGCAAATTCCAACCCATGGAGAAGGGCAAGCGTTTCTGCAACTAAGGGATTTGGGTAAGATATTCTTTCGTTTTCAACCCCAGTACGATACCCTGCTCATTGCGTGCCACAGCGGCCACTACAGAGACCTCGTCCCTCACTGCAGCATCCACATTTATTTTGATCCAAGGTGGCGGTGTTGGTAACCAACGAGCAAGGGTAGTAGCAGAAGCAACCTCATTGCAAAGAACCGAGGTATATGAAGAAATAGCTATCGATGGTGAGCGATACAATGAGTCAGGGGAGCTCGCCATTCCACCATGGAGAATGGAGTTGCGTTCTTTCCAGATAAGCTCCACCATCACGGCTGCATGCAAGATGAACTCATCAAAGGAGGGGCAATCAGTTGGTTTAATCGCGCCTGTAAGGAACATGGAGCACCATTCCTTGCCACCAGAAGCCTTGAAATCCTCTGTTTTGACACCCCACCTGGATCTAAACCAAAGTTGTTTAGCTACCACACAGTCCCAGAAGAGATGGACACTTGATTCAGTTTCGTTGTTACACAGGAGACAGTGGATAGAGGGCACTTGAAACAAACTACTTAGCTTCTCACGTGTGGGGAGAATGTTATGGATAATCCTCCACCACAACAGCTTGTGTCTTGGATGCAACATTGCTTTCCACAGAAGACGCCTTAATAGAGATAATTCTCGGAGGTTTGGGGGCACCTGCATGTGGATAATGGCCTGGTATAAGGTACGGACCGAGAATTCGCCTGAGCTTGTCAAAGCCCAAAACCAAGGCTTTACATTCTGTATGGTTCTCAAGGGGAAAGCCATCCTAAACACTGCTTTAGCAGAGTCAGCATCGAAAAGTTGTCTCACCAAGGTCCTATTCCAGTCACCCGAGGCAGAGTGGAGATCATCCCACACCAATCTTTGGGTTAGGACCTCCGGAACCCTAGGGTGGGGTTTGAAGTCGTTGATGTATGGGATCCAAGGATCATTCCATATATCAACCGCAGCACCCTGCCTCACATTCCTGCACGCACCCAAACGCAGCAACTTTCAGCTTTTCAAGATGGCCTTCCATATCCAAGAGTCCGACTTCTTAGGTTGGACGAGGTTGAAGTCGTTTCCTCTCAAGTACTTGGCAAGGACAAGATCCAACCAAAGTGATTGTTCTTCACTCAACACCTTCCATCCCCATTTTGCCATAAAGACATCATTCACCAAAGTCATTCTTCTAAACCCCAGACCTCCCATACCCTTGGGTCTACAACAAGCTTCCCAAGATTTAAGAAAAACATGGCGGTTATCATCCTTGAAACCCCACCAGAAGTCCCGAATAACTAAGTCTATTTCAGAACAAGTCTTCTTTGGGACTGGCAATGACATTAAAGTGTAAACAGGTACAGCCATACCAACCGCCTTGGCAAGAACATCTTTGCCAGCCTGTGAGAGGCATCTAGCCTTCTAACTTGCCAATTTACTTTGAACACACTGGATTATAGATTTAAAATATTGGACTTTAGATCCTGACAAAATAAAGAGCAGCCCCAGATACTTTCCTTGCCCTCTCAGGGGCTTAAACCTAACATACGAATAAGATCACGTGCTTTGTTCCCTCGGATATTCTTGTTGAAGTAGACATTTGACTTGTCTCCATTGACAAGTTGGACAGACCAATTACAATACATATCCAAGCATCGAAGGAAGGTCTCAGCTTCTTTCCTGGTAGCACGCCCACATAGAAACATATCATCTGCGAAAGCAAGATGGGTAAAGGCTGGTCCTTGTCTTGATAATTTAATACCATTCAGCTTCCCCTCTCGTTCCGCTCTCCATAGAAGCCTTGTTAAGATTTCACTGCATAAAATGAAGAGATAAGGGGAAATAGGGTCACCTTGCCTAAGTCTGCATTGAAGGTTAACTTGACTGAAGGGAGACCCATTCAACAAAATAGTAGAGTAAGTTGTTGAAACACAAGTCATAACCCAGCGAACAAAGGTAGGTGGAAATCCAAAATTGACCAGCACCTTGTTAATAAATGACCACTCTAACCGATCATATGCCTTCTCCATATCCAACTTTAACATCATTAACCCATGTTGGCCTTTTTTGGAGTTTAACGTGTGCACCAGTTCTTGAGCCACCAACGTGTTATCCCCAATACCCCGACCTGTAACAAAGGTATTTTGGTTGGGCGAGATAAGAGCCGGAAGAAGGGGTTTGATACGATTGGCCAGTATTTTAGAGATAATCTTGTAAACAATATTACAAAGACTAATGGGGCGATAGTCATTCAATTTCGATGGGTTCTCAACCTTTGGGATTAGGACGATATTGGCCTCATTTAGTTTTGGCAAGAGAAATCCAGAGGTGAAGAAATCCTGGACCGTCAAAATCACATCATTCCCCACCACGGGCCAATACGTCTTGTAGAATAAACCCGACATTCCATCTGGTCCTGGAGCTTTGTTCGAATCCATACAAAACAGAACATCCCTTATCTCCGCAGGAGAAGGAATTTGCACCAAGGAGTCCCAATCAGTAGTAGCAACCTGGGGAAGGAAAAGAACCTGTAAACTATCTGGACAGTTCGAACCTTGGAAGGAGAATAGGGTACGAAACTTAGATGTGAGGGCATTGCCAATAGCATCTCTACCATCCAGCCATCTCCCATCATCACCTTTCACAAAGGAGATATGATTCCGTTGCCGTCTCGTAATAGTTGTTGTGAAAAAGAACTTCGTACATCTGTCACCAGTCTTGATCCAGTTAACTCGGGACTTTTGCCTCCACAACACCTCTTCCCTGAGTAAGAGGTCATTCAGACGGGTAGAGGCTTCCTTCTCAAGGAGGATATTAGATTCTGAACAGGGCAGTGACTGGGTTCTATCAACCTCACGCCGGGCATCCTGAATCTGTGAGAAGATGTCACCGAACTGGTCCCTATTCTAGGGCCGAAGAGCCCGTCTGGATGCATCGATACGCCTAACTAGCTGCCTCGCATGGGGAAAATGGGCCTCGCATGGGGAAAATGGGATGCCAACTTCCAAGCTACCCTTACGATCCAGTGACTACGAATGTCCCGTACCCACATAGCCTCATAGCGAAAAGGCTTGAAACCTTCCTCAGACCCACCATTCGTATCGAGAACAATCGGGCAGTGATCTGAAACACTATCCGCAATATTCTTTACCAAAGCGCGAGGGAAACAATTACCCCATTCCACCGTCGCTACTGCTCTGTCCAACCTAGCACGTGAGAAGAGAACCCCTCCCCGTCTCCGGTTCCAAGTGAATTGGGGATCGGAGAAGCCAAGATCATAGAGGCCCATAGTTGCAAAACAATGGCGCATTGCTCCTGACGAGGATGCGAAACCTCCATGCGCATTTGCATTGGACCAAGATTCACAATCTAATAAAACCCCGTTAAAATCGCCAATTAATAACTTCGCATCCGGTGCACGTTCAAGAACTCTAGGAATAGATTGCCAAAACGACCTTTGAGCTGAAGCATGTGGTGGGCCATACACCGCTGAGAAACTCCACGGCATACCAGGAGGGTCCGAATACACCACACAGGAAATTAAGTTTTTGGAGCAGTAGTGCGGCTCAATATCAACTCCATCCTTCCAGGCAACACAAAACCCACCCGAACAGCCTTCTGCCGGCACCATATAAACATTATAAAAATGAAGCTGTTGCAAACGACCCTTAACCATACTTTCTGAGATCATCAACTCCGATAGAACAAGAACATCTGGTTTGAAATTCGTCACCATGGCCCGTAGATTGCGAACTACAAGGGGACGGGCCAATCCCCGGCAGTTCCATGCGATGATTATCATGGCGCCCTTGGAGACACCTTTGGGCCGGTCTCCATAGCCCCACACCGAAAAACCAAGTTGTTCTCATCCTCTATCTCCAAATTGCTTGCTAATTCAAGTTGGATAGTTAGGTCCCCCACCACTCTTCCTTTGGCTCTAGCTCTTTGCATCCAGCGGCGCTTTGAAGTGGGGGGTGCTGAGAGCGGCTCCTTTCCTCTCGTAAAAGGACTAGGCTCAATTTGCAAGGGAGTATCAATAGCAGATGAGGACGACCCCTCAAAACTGACAGAAAAAGATTGGCCCTCATTAGCCGAAATGGCCTGCACTTGCTGGGCCAGTTGCACAAGGTTGAGTCTTGGAGCCCACTTAGGCATGTCAGAAAGGTGGGCTATAGGGAGAATAAACTCTTGGGCTTTCCTTTTTCTTGAAGGGGGCCTTTTGGATCCATCTGCATTCAGACCCTATTGGGCCCTCTATTCCTCTATTGAGGGCGCTGGTGCCAACAGGGCTGGGTGGGCCCTGAATTGATCCACTGGGCAGGGCGCTCTCGTACAATCGATAATATCATTAAAATATTCTTCCGGGTAATAGCAATGATCAATGAGAATATCAGGGAACTCACCACTATATTTCTCATCACCTTTCCGCTTCCTTCTTGAGCACACCAATGACACATCCTTCTGATCAGTCCCGAGCATTTGAATATCAGTCTCATGTATTTCCTCAGTTGGCAAATAACTTCTGTAAAGAGTCAAGGCCTGCTCTGACCTTTTCACGGAAGAAGTAGGAGTTGCTGCCAACAAGGCAGGCGTCCCAGTCCTGGTCAACTGTTATGACAGTTCAGGTAGAATACCGAAATTGCCCTTCTCCCTACTTGGCTGTTCGGAGGTAAGATTCCGGTTCGTTACAGAGCCTCTGGCAATACCCTCGCCTGTATGGCGAACTGGAGCTATTTCTCTACTATTTTCCGTTAGGTTCCGACTGGTCTGAAAGTAGGAGATAGTGTCGTTCTCTGCTCGCAACCACGGACCATACAAAGCCACCCGAGTATTACCATTAGACACTGTTGCTCCCTCCGAGGCCCTGCAAATACGATAATCATGACCCAACAACCCACACTTGAAACAGAAATCCTGCAGCCTCTCATACTTGAACTGTATCCAACGCGGACTACCCCTCTTCCTTTTCTGAAAAAATCCTGCTGCTAACGGTCTGGCCATTGGAATCTCCACTCTGGCCCGTACATAATCACCTAGAAAGAATACCCCAAGCGATCGTCTGTCTGTCGATATAAGTCTCCCAATATTAGAGGTGATTAACCTAACATTATCTTCCGAGATAGCATCTCTCGGTAAGCCCGTAAACCGCACCCAGAAGTAAGTGCTGGAGAAGTCAACTTCTCGTAGTGAGGTGCTTGGGGGCACATCCTTAAGAATCGACCAAGGGCTACGATCAAGTACGCGCCTTTTGTCCTGGGGAGTAGGGAAACTAAACGAAAACTTGTTGCGCTCCAGCTCCATCACTTTCAGTCCTCTCGGAGTACCCCATATTTGGGCCAGGTAGCTCTAACAAAGCTTCCTGAGTGCGGCTTCTGGGACAAGATCTTTCCAACTGCAGCAACCTGAGTTGCCGATTCCTCAGCATTCTCCCTCAAAACCAGCTCCAACGCCTCATCAAAGCAATGCAGATTAGAGGTCTGGTTTACAAGCATGTCAATATCCACACAATCAGTATCCATGGTAAATGAGGGATTAACCCAGACTCAGAACGAGAGCGCTACTCAACAGATAGCCTTTTTAGATGTCATGTATTCTCTCTATATTTCTCTTGTATCTTCTTCTTTTACTTTTGTACATTTTCTATTTTATACTTTGTCATTAGTTTATAATACGTTATCAGCACGAGTCTCTAGTCACTAATCTTAGATATTATTAAGAGGTGCTTCCGTTGAGGTATACTCTCCTTATATTAGTTAATTTTAATTCTCTTTAAATTTCTAGATATTATTGGTTATTTATAGAGAGTAGTAGGTGACCACTGTGGGAATTATACCTCATATTTAGAACCATTGTTCAAGTTTTATTACTTATTCTATAGCTTTGCAAATTCCCTGAAGAGAATTATTGCACTTTAAAATTGTGGGTTTGCCATAGTCAATATAAGTATTGACATTAAAAGATGGATACATAATTCCTCGAAATCTATGCTTATATAACCAAACAATGTCACATATAGCACCCTAGAAGTGGAAAATACTAATAAAATTGTGTATGGCACCTAGTAATATAAATGTAAGTTCAAGAAAATAGAAAAATTTGCTGAATAAATTTCAAGAGCTATAGATAAAATGCGGTCTACGATATATGTAATGGCTTTCGTTATACATATATAATGTATTTTGTAAAGGTAATACATATACTAAATCGTAAAATTCCAATTCTAATTTGTAGAAAAATCATATGCTTATGTGGTTTTGCACGATCCTATAAGTGATGTGCATATTTCATAATTAAGAGTTTATCATATGGCTAAAAATAAACAATAATCTTATTATCATTTCTCTAATTTAAAAAAAAAAATCATATAGCCACCTGAAGTGGACCAATTATATCATATAGCCACCTGAAGTGGAATAATTATATTTCTTTGAAAAAAGAAAAGGAAAAATATATCTTGTATTTGAATCAAGGACTAACAGACTTAAAGATCGACATGATCACCTAAAGTATGATTGTCTACACATGCACTTTTATGCTCTTTATAATTTTGTTTAGTGCATCATATCTATACATCTATACCTCAAAACCATAAAGAGCAATTTATGATATTATCATTTTTAATGATACTGAAAAAAATATATGCCTTAGTGCTTTAGTATATACCTTATTCAACACTACAATTTAATCAAAAGGTATTAGAAATTATGTGTCCCATTATTTTCTATTACGTGTATATCCTTTGTACTATATTTCATTGGGATTGACACTTTTGTAAGATATTTTGGCATATTTAGATGGCAAATTTATCTAAGCTTGAGTTCAATAATTTTCTTTTTTTTTTTACTCGATGAAAGAAATTATTTGATATGAGTTTTTATCCTGAAATACATTTGGATACCAAAGAATATGGCAAGATTATTCAGAAATAAAATAAGGCATCAATTTAAACTATGGCGAAGGCCATGATACTTTTTAGTGAGAGCTTAAAAGCTTAATACCTCATTATTAAATAATCTTTGCATCCTCTGGAATGATGTTAAGGACCGATGCAATTACCCGAAGTCTTTGATTGTATCACATGCTCAATATATTTGGCTATAGCTTACAAAACTTTAAGTCCATTTCAAAGTACAATTTAGTCATGTTTAACATGATTCTGTAGTAATAGTACAGAGAAAGAAAGTTTCAGATGTACTCTATATACATTACTTGTCTTCTAGTAGCAAAGAAGAATAATGGATTTTTGAGGAAAAATCATCGGACTAGGTATAATAGCACTTTAACAGTCCCTGAAGTGAATGTTATATTAATTACAAGCGTGATAGATTTGAACAACATAAGAACAATAAATGACTGTGAACATACTCATTTGAAAATATTCAAAAATACCCACCAGAAGAGGGGGAGGTATAATGAGCGAGCAAACTTGGAATGTGGAGCATGTCTATTATTCGAGATGTACCTGTAGTACTCCTAAAACATATAGTTGAGTTGTACCAGAAGTATAAGTCTAAATGTTAAGCGCATTTGAGAATATGGCACATCCCTAAATGAAAGTAGTCCATGTAGAGGAAATAACTTTGCTAAATATCAATATATATATTTTTTTTATGTGGACTCCGAAAAGGAGTAGTTGAGCTTAAATATTATTGCAGTTGTTTATTATTCTTAGTTTTTCAGATATGTTTAGATAATTCTTTGATATAGTTTTTAGTTGTTTATTTATTCACTGAATTGTATTATACTCTATTATGTTTTTATTTTATTTTTCTATATTGCAGTATATTGTTCACTTATTATTATTTTTCCCTGAGTATTAATTGACACAATAGAAAGAGCAATATTTGTGGGGAAATAAATTAAAAGTATATTTAGTAGATAGTGCAATTATGCATATTATCCTATGGGATAGTAGATACTTTATAGATATGTATTATTATAAAGGGTATATATTACAATTTCAGGCATTGTTAAATAAATAGATGGCTCTAGAAGAGCCTCTCCACAAGATTATATTGCACTTTCATATGATAAGTTGTAAGTATATTGCGTTGACCGTGTAGTTCAATAATCAAATTCTGAAAGACTGGTATGATCGATTAGGTTATCCTAAGTCTAGTATGATGAACTGAAGTATTGAGAATAATGATGGACATCCATTCAAGAATCAGAAAAACCTTTCACATGATTTTGTGCTACGTATACTCAAGGCAAATTAGTTAAAAGGTCGTCGTTAAAACCATTGTAATTTATAATAGATCCAAGGGAATATATGAGAGTCATTTCGATAAGTTCTAATTTTGACAGATGTTTGAAAGCATTGATCTTATGTTAGCCTGTTGCCTGTCTATAATTTGACCTTTGACAAACTGTTCACTTAAATTACTAGCTTATAATTAAGTGCAATTTTCATATTGTCCCGATAAGTCTAGAACACTTGATAATATTGGTAAATCTATATTTCAATACTAGAGTGATTATTTCCTGGCAAATAGGATAAAAGTTAGGCATTATGTGACCCACACTTATACACAAGATGACCTAATAGAGTCATTTATTAAAGCAAAAAGCTTATTACAAATTGAAATCAAAATTGCCTTTTATTGTTTGGGGATATGATATTAAGCACATAATAGCCCTGATCATCTGCATATCACATGTACCTCTATTATAACTTGTACATGAGCACGAGCCTAAAAATTATTATTATTAGCGAGTTTGTAGTTGTGCCATATGTTTGTCTATTCAACTGCCTTGATTATAAGCATTCTTAAATACCTCTAACGGGTAATTTATTTACCGCATATTTACTAATTGTTAATTAGACAATGCACGTTTCTTGATATTAGGGGGAGAAATAATACTTGTAGTACGAAAAATATTGAGAAAATTCCTAGAAGGAAGACTAGTTAAGTATTTTAATTCTTGTACAAGTAAAAGTAAGCTAGAAGTTTTCATAAAATAATATAGTTGTTACAGATTGTAATTCAGCTGCTAAAGATATTTATAGATACTATAAGAGTGTTAAAAAATCTTAAATTCCTGCAGCTAGTACCCCAGCAATGGTTGTGATCCCTATTAACAACACATGACTAATCGAGCTCGAAACATGCTAGAAGCATGGACGGCAACTTAGTGCTAAAGATAAGAATCCACGGAAAAGAAAAGCAGCGTCACTCAAAGAATCTTCTGAAGAGAAACCTCCTGAAGAGAAAGATCTTAGTCAAAGAACTATAGCCAATATTGAGAAATAGACTGAGAAAACGAATAATTAAATCCTCTAAATATGGCTCATGGAGTAGATGTGATCGATAAAAATTTTGAAATCTTAATATATTTTGTAAATATAGGAGAAAAATTGAACAAAAATTTTGATCGTTGACGATGTATTTGCCTCAATAGTTACTCTTCTTTCTCAAGATATATCTGGATCCAAAACTCATGAGTATAGTTAAATAACGGCATAAACATGATTGGCCATTATGGAAAGAGGCAATTCAGGCCAAACTAGTCTCGCTTTCTAAAAGCAATATATTCGGACTTGTTGTACAAACTCTCCATAATATGAAATCGACTGTATATATATAGATGTTTGTCTGAAAATATAACGAGAATAATGAGGTAGTAAGATATAAAGTGAGACTAGTTGCCAGGGGTTCTCTCGCAGAGACCAGACATTAACTAGAACGAAACTTATTCTCTTTTTTATAAATATGATCACATTCCATTACCTGATTAGTATGGCAGTTAATGAGAGGTTTGAGATACGCCTCATAGATGTCGTATTAAAACTGGACATTAATATTCGTATGAACGTCCTAGAAGGAGTAAAGATTGCATCAGACATGGAACATATATTTAATTGAATTGTAGAAATTTTGCATGGATTGAAGCAATTTTGACATAGATGGAAAATACTGATTCTATAAATTCTTGTGAAAATTAGGATATATGAATGACGCAATGTGCCACTACGTATCTATGAAACATCTAGTATGCGTTATTTAATAGTGTTGTCCTTATCAGGGGGAGCAAATTAGTATAGACCTGTACTCTTTTTCCTTAGTTAAATTTTTATCTCATAAGGTTTTTATTGACTAAAGGTTTTAATGAGATAGCCTATACAGTAGCTAAATAATGTATGTTGTACTCTTTTTTCCTTCGCTGAGGTTTTGTCTCATTGAATTTTCCTAACAAAGTTTTTAATGAGGCAACTTTAACAAATAATAAGAATATTGCACTCTTTTTCCTCTACTAGGTTTTTCGTCCCAAAGGGTTTTACCTAATAAGATTTTAATGAAGCATATTCTAATGAACATCCAAAGGGGAGTATTATGATTATATTAATTTATATGTGACTGTTCATATTCCATAACCCCTAACCTTTAGGTTTCCTAGCCCCCATTTAAATCTAGTTAATAGTGTTTTACATTGTAACATATATAATCTGTATTCTAGCACTTATGGTTGTAAACCTATAAATATGCCATTGAGCATGTATTGTATTCATGAAGAAGAATAGAATATCAAGAAAATTCTCTCTACATTTCTCTTGTGTCTTTTTCTTTTACTTTTGTGTATTTTCTAGTTTATACTTTGCCTTTAGGTTACAATACCAATAACCAAATATCCAATAATCCAATAATACAATATCCATTAAAACTACTAATATAATCTAATAACCAAATATTCAATAATCCATTAAAAAGTCATATCCAATATCAAAAAACATAATAAATATTCATAATCCTAATAATTTTTAATATCAAAATAAAAATAAAACTAAAAAAAGAAATTATACCAATTTCTGATTTTTCCTAATAGTACAATATTTATTTTAATTAACACTAAAACAAAACTAAAATCACAACACAAAATCATATATATATATATCTAATATCTAAAATTAACTAATATCACAATATATATTTTTAATTATTTAAATAAAAAAAATCTATAAATTAATAAAAAACTAACCTAAAAAGCTTCAAGGGGGCAGCGGCGGCGCTGTGGCGGCGGCGGACCGGAGGGGGAGGCTAAAAAAAATCCCAAAAAATAATTAAAAAATAAAAAAGAATTGAAAAAGAGAGAAATAGCCAAAAAACAAACTTACCAATGAAGGAGGAGGTTGATTTTTGGGTTGAGAGGGAGAGAGAGAGAGAGAGAGAGGAGAGAGAGGAGAGAGAGACAAAGAGGAGAGAGAGAGATAGATATGCAAAATGGAAGGAGAAGAAGATCAGTTTTTGGATATAGAAACCGATCATCTAAAGCGGTGACTATTATCGCCACTTTAGATCATATGTCACCGCTTTAAATGAAACGCACCGTTTCATTTAGAGCTCAAAAAATTTATGACAGTCAGTTTGACCGCTTAAATTTTCGTGAAATATCTGAAATGGCGACAATTATCGCCACTTTAAAGTTTCAAAACTTAAAGCATTGACATTCGTTGCTGCTTTAAACATCCTAATCTAAAGCAAAGACAATTGTCACCACTTAAATATCCTAATCTAAAGCGGGGACAATTGTAGTCGCCTTAAATCCGATTTTTATTTTTAATTTCACATGTTTTACAATAATTATAATTATTATAATTTATTAATAATAGATTAATTACATCATTTCTAAACTGGCCCTAGTTGGCGGACTCTTTCTATTGACATTTTTGGAGGAAAATTTTGAGACGATCATCTAAAGTGGCGACAAGTGCCACCGCTTTAGACTCTTTTATTTTTTCAATAATATAAATACTCTAAAGCAGCGCTCTAAAGTCGTTGTTCTATTACCTTCTTGTTGTAGTAATAATCATGAAGAACTTTAGTTAAACTGCCAAGTTTCATATCTTTGCAGAAGGGATTTTTTTCTTTTACATTTTTTATACGTATCATTTTTCGTATGGTTGACCGTTGACCACGTTCAATTACCCACGTGCTGTATTTGACAGCTTTGGACTTTTCAATGAGACCTCTTTCTTTCTCCCTTTGGCTCTTCTTCCTCATTAACTGATCTTGTTATGGTCGTTTACCTTCAAACTTGAGAGACAAAAATTAGGCATTTTAATTTCTTTCTAGTTTTTACATTTGCTATGTAGAAGAACTCCTTTTTCGGGTCCTCTAGGCATTTGTGTGTAAACTTCTAGTCAATTGTTTTATAAACTGCATTCTTTTTTTGAGGTGATAATTAATTATATGCATGTTAAATTTCTTCTTTTATTGAAATTTTGTGATTCGACATTTTACTTAATTTGTTCAATTTGATTTCGGACCAAGATAGATCTTACCATGTTTTATTTTCAAATTAATTTGGACATATTAATGATATGGATGTTGCATCTGTACGTATTATCTTGCATATATTTCCTGTCGTGAATAATATTATATTTAGTTATGGAAGTGACTCAGTCTCAACAACTATACACAAACTTAAACATATCAAACATGTGAACATAATCCAGGATGCCCTTAGTGACTTATAACAATTGCAGACATGTTAATATGTGATGCAATCGGTTTATCTATAAATAAATATATACATATATATATATATTATTGCTAAAATTGGAGACATATAGACCCACCAAAGATTTTGTGATCTACTAGATATGGACTGACATGCATGTACTGTCTCTATACTGTCCTTAGCTTCAATCTTCTAATATCTACATTTTAATCCATCAATATTTTTTTTTTCTCTTTTGGATAAAGCCATATATAATTGGGAAGGAACATCCGCTTCAGAAGTATCCTAATTAGGTTGATGATAGCCAACCGAACAAAACCCTTTCTTAATATTCAACAACCAAAGAAATGACAAATTTTATTAATCAGAAGAACAAATTAAGTACAAAAAGACAAAAAAATTGAAATGAAAGCTGAAGACTGCATGACACATGACTAGCTATAGTTACATATTAAGCTATGTTTACTAATTTGTAAAGAGAATAAGTTAAAGTCAGAATAGAAGGGAATAAGAAATAATTCTCTTTCATATGTTTTTTATAATTATTAGTATATAATAAACACATAGAAACGAAAGCCTTTTCGGTTTCTCATTCCCTTGCTCTTCATTTTGTATTAGTAGACATGCCCTAATATAATGGTGAAGCCAGATGGTGGTAATGGGACATATGCCTCCTGACTTTTTAAAATTTTAAATTTTACCCCTAAAATTTTTAAAAAATTTCGTTTAAGTCCTTTATTTTCCTCATAAAAGTTTATAATTATAATTTTTAGCCACATATTTTATATAAAAAATTCAATAATGCTTATAAAAAATTCAATAATGCCTCATATGAACACACTGAAGTTTTTTTTTTTTAAAAAAATTAATTTTATCATCTTGAAATACTTGATTTGCCCTCACTCTTTATGGATAATTTTTCTGTGAACCCATTTAAAAACTCAAAAAATTCTATGTTCGCTTACGGTGACTAGCTTATTTCAAAATTATTATCTTTAGATTCTTCGTGAGTTACAATTATGTACTAAACTACAAGTCTATAGCAAGAACATGAAGAGAACATATATACAAAAAGCAAAAAAAAGGGACAAAAAAAGCATATTTAGTTTAATGTATGCTTCCTAATTAAAATAAATTTCTTGCAGTACCCCCACCGGCCCTAGTATCCATATTACATTTAACAATCCATAAACGTAATTAATATGAGTTAGCTTATGCATTCGGGACAGTATAGTAAATCATGTGTATCATGTGTGGTGCTCCATCTATTCCACGACTATGCATCTCTGATTAGTTGGAACGATTAAAAAAATATTCATCTGGAAGCCGCTTTTAAGACAAAGGCATCTTGATATTTAAACGTAGAAAATATATGTATATGTATATATATATATACACATTTAATATATAACATCACCTGCTTTTCCCCAATATATATATATATATATATATATGTATATATAACATCACCTGCTACGTACATATGTACAATTAGCTTTCTAATTTTGGATGACTCCAGGTTGAATGTCCTCATCGTTTTTATTTCCTTTGAATGATCTTTCGCTCCTCGCCGCACTGCAGAAATTAATATCTTATAACCCTTGACTTAAAATTATTATGTTATACTAAAACTAGTCATCACAAGTTGCAATATTCCTTTTTTTTTTTTAATTATTTTCTTTGGGAGGATTGCAATAATATTCTTGACCTTGATCAGTGTTTTGACACCCATTTGTCATTTTTTTTTCCTTCAAGAAATGCTGACAAAAGGATGACATAATAATGATGTCTGTAACTGATCAAATTTTAATAAGATCTATGTATTTTAATATTAATTGAGCTTTTCTCTAATTTGTTTTGTATTATGGAAAATTCAGTTGGGATCAATCTTTCTTTTGAATCTTATAAATATATGACAATCAACACTATTTTTTTTTTGTTTTTCCTTCTAAGAAATTATTTTTATCTCATATATGTAAAGGGCAGTCTCGCATTGGTTTTTTCATCGATTTATATTTAATTTCATATTTATCTTCATGTCCTTATTTTTAAAAAAAATAATTATTATTATGAAATTGATACATAAACTTGTCTAATTAAGATTCGAACCCTCTACTCCTATGCACACTCCCAAAAAACTTAGATCAATTAAGCTTAGCCATAATTGACTCTTATCTCCATGCCCTTAATTTTATTTGAGAGGACTATACCCCACGTCGCTTGAATATTTTCATTGTTCCACTTACATATATACAGTACGGATACCATTTTAATTTACCAATTCGTGCATATCTGATTATTATATAATGTTGCAATCATATTTTTCTTTTTAATTGAGACCACGACCGTATTTTTTTTTATTGCATCTATGATAATACGGTATATGCACAATATCATGATAAGAATTAGTAAATAAAGAAGTTGTATCAACTAGCTAACGTTGAATCTAAGGATCAGCTATCAAATCCCTCCTTCGTCATGATTTGATTACCGCTCGTTTTGTAGTCCACTAGAAAATTACAGTAAAGTTTGAAAAAATATTCTCCACATTTAGGTAAAATACTTCATTTGCACTCAGATTTTCAAAAATAACAAAAAATATCTTTTTGGATTAGCAGTTGTGTTAGATTTCATCCCTTTATCTAAATTGGTCAAAATTAATTAGCCAAAAAATAAAAACTACTCTTGCTTAATGAAAAATATAATAATTTTTTATCGTTTTTGCCCCTTTTCTGAACGGTAACGCTTGGTTACAAGTTTAATTCTTTCTCATATTTAATTCATTAATCTCCAAATCATTTCTTTTTTTTGGTAATTTTTGAAGTCATAATTTAGGATATAAAAAGATTAATATCTTTGTCATTTGAATAAACATAGGTAATTTTGACCAAATTAGATGAAAAAATAAAACGTAATTCATAACACGGTTTGCTAATAACCCCAAGGGGTTGGCTTAGCAGTGAATCACTTGGACTTAGTACCTAATGAAGCATTAGGTCTAAGGTTCGATTCCCACTGAGTGCTATCAATTCCTTGGGGCCATGCCGGTGGGCCAAAGGCATGAGATTTTTTCGGTCCATGTGGAGGGGCAATTTGCATGGATCCCGTGGATTAGTTGGATTATAAGCCTCGGACATCACAGGTATCAAAAAAATAAAATAAATAATCCGAAGAAATACTAAAATGGCCACATATAAAACACATAATGAATATCCAAACGTTGTCGTTCAATAGCATTTTTTGTAGTAGTACTGTATACCTAGCTAAAAACAGTCAAGTAATTTACTCTATCACTATTACTCTTCTATATTTTGTTGTGAAAAAGAGAGTCATAGTTTGAGGAATTAAAATAGTGCTCATATGAGCAGTGAACACAAAGAAAGGATACGAACAAGTTAATTCAACAAATAGGAGCAGAGTTTACACCGTACATAGCTATAGCGCGTAACGCCTGACTTTAAGTTATTATATCTTTTGTTAGGTCCAAAAGTTTGGCATTCTAAATGGCAAGACTTTGAGAACTCAAGTTGCTAAAAAGATGGAGATGTTGTTACAACAAGTCGGTTGTTGTTGCAACAAATATGAAGTTGTTGTAACAAATCTGAAATTCTACAACAACCTAAACTTGTATTTTTCTTTATATGGAAACCTTCTAGAATGTGCCCAAACGTATTTTGTTTCCATATTTGATGATTCTGGTGATAATATAAGTGAAATATAAATAGAATTTCGTGCATAGCTGGTTAGGATATTTTTCCTATCAATTTTCAATCAATTCCTTTTATATTTACCATATATATCATTGACTATTTCCTCATCCTTTTGTCTTTGATTGATATCTGATTGCATCTTGCTAATCAATGAATTTGGACAGGTTTATGAAGTGAATTCATAAGGATTTTCATCCTTAATTATTGCTGGAAATTACTTATCAATTAATTAAGTTTCTATTATTTAATTGATTTGATTTGATGAGTTGTTGTGATCAGATTTCATGATCTGTTGCAATAACTCTAGATATTTAAGGAAAGATTGGTTAATTTTCTTAAATCTTGGCTTTTGATTGATATTAATTAAGATATAATTTTCTAGGTTAATTATCAATCTTTGGCAGGTTAATTGAAGTTTTCCAGCTGTGCAAAACGTGTCCAAACCGAATCAAAGAAGCAATCATGAATCTGGATGTTTTTCTTGTAATTGTTCAGAAAAGTTGTTGCAACAACTTTCTGGCAGATTACAACTTTTATGGAAAGATTTTGATTTTGTCATTAACTCTTTCCTTATTTGATTTCAGCCTATTCACACTATAATGGACGACCAAGGAGGCTGGAATTCACCTATAAAAGCTCTTCTACTCTAAGAAATTTTTCATGCACTTCATTGGGAAAAATACACTTAGAGAGAGCTTTTTATTTGTATGGCATAGAGTATGTTCTATTGCCATTGTGTGACTTAGAGAGCTTTAGGTTTTCTAGGTACTTTGTTTGAGTGCATCTTATTCTTCGGGAGGAAGAACAACACGTCTTTGGAAGAAGACAGATCCAGACCAGTGAAGGGAGTTCACGTGTGAAGGATCATCAAGACGAGGGGAGCTCGCTAAACAAGAATAATAGAGTCATTGCAACACATTGCGGCAATTGAAAAGAGGGAGTCTTTTATTGCATTAGTCAATTAGTCTTTGTAATTTTTATACTTTACTAATTTGTTTAATCTCTGGGTGTGGCCCCGTGGAGTAGGAGAGGTCCGAACCACGTTAAAAACGTCTTGTGTTCATCTTTTTACTTTTGTGTTCTGTTACAACATATGCACTCGTTGTTGCAATATATTTTATCCGCATGTTACAACATAATTAATTAATTATTAATTTAATCAATTAATTAATTATTTGGTAATATTTAACAAAACAGATATTTCAATTGGTATCAGAGCAGAGTCACTTAAATATTAGTGAGATTTTGGGATTTTCTTATCTGTTTTCTGTTAGTATGTCTTTTCTAAATGAAGGAGGATCAATTTCTCGTCCACCATTACTAGATGGGACCAACTATCCTTATTGGAAGACCAGGATGAAAGCATTCGTCCGAGCACTCGACATTAAAGCATGGAGATCTATTCTTACAGGATGGTCTCTTCCTGTTGTCAGAGCTGATGATAGAACAACCTCCTTGAAATCCGAAATTGATTGGTCACCTCAAGATGATTTGCTGGCAAGTTACAACACCAAAGCTCTACATGCCATTTTCAATGGGTGTGATATAGAGCAAATCAAGTTGATATCTTCGTGTGAAACTACCAAGGAGGCATGGGAAATCCTTCAAACTCATTTTGAAGGTTCAGGTTATGTAAAGCGTAACAAACTCACATCTCTTACAACTAGAATTGAGCAAATACGTATGGAAGAAAATGAATCTTTGTCTCAATATTATACAAAACTGTGTGATATTGCTAATGAATCGTTTGCTCTTGGTGAAAAAATTCCTGAAGCTATTATAGTAAGAAAAATTGTTAGGTCTCTTCCTGATCGTTTTCAACCTAAGATTGTTGCAATTGAAGAGAGCAAAAATCTTGACATCATGAAGGTTGAAGATTTGATGAGTTCTCTTCGAGCATTTGAAATGAATATGACGGTAAGAAAGAAAGAGAAATCTATTGCTTTCAAATCCTCACAAGAAAACGATGGAGTGTCAAATGAGGAAGAANAGAAAAATTGTTAGGTCTCTTCCTGATCGTTTTCAACCTAAGATTGTTGCAATTGAAGAGAGCAAAAATCTTGACATCATGAAGGTTGAAGATTTGATGAGTTATCTTCGAGCATTTGAAATGAATATAACGGTAAGAAAGAAAGAGAAAACTATTGCTTTCAAATCCTCACAAGAAAACGATGGAGTGTCAAATGAGGAAGAAGATGGCGACGAACTTGCTTTACTTACAAAAAATTTTAAAAAATTCTTAAGGAAAGTAGGCAAGAACTCTGGATCTGTTTCATCCTCATCCAAATCAGGTAAGACCTCCTCTAAATTCTGATTCTTCTAACAAGAAAAGTGTGCAATGCAGAGAATGCCAAGGATTTGGGCACATACAATCAGAATGTGCAAACACTTCGAAAAAGAAGCCTAAATCCTTCGCATCAACTTGGAGTGATGAAGAATCTGAAGGCAGCCAAGAATGTGACAACAATGTAAGTAATCATGTTGCTTTTGTTAGTAATCTTTGTCATGTGCAGGAAAAATCAGTTGTTTGTTACACAGTCTCAGAAGTTGATGACAAAGAATTGCCGTTGACTGAATCCGAATCTGATTCGGATATTGATTCACTTGGTGATGCATACAAAAATTTGTATGCTCAATGGGAACGTGTTTGTGCTGAGAACCGTGGTCTGGTAAAAACCAATTCTCTTTTGGTTGAGTTTAAAGAAAATTCATTTAAAAGAATTCAAGAATTAGAATTAATTGTTGATGAAAAAGAAAAAAGATTAAAAGAGGTTTCTATGGAACTTGAAAGAACAATAAAATCTCTTAAAATGCTTAATTCTAGTTCATCTCAATTAGATCATATTTTGTCTTCTAGTAAGTTTTCTGGTGATATTACTGGACTTGGTTTTTAAAGGTGAGTGTTCAGGAACAAAAACTGTTTTTGTGAAAGAATCGGTTACTGCTCCTGCCAGAACACCTGTTGTTACAACAGACTCAAAGAAAGTTTCAGTACCCGTCAGCACATCAGTTGTTGCAACAACAAGATCTCCTTCAACATTCAGAAGTGGTCTTGGTTTTGTACCACAAGCAGGTAAATACAGCAAACCAGTTGCAACAACAGATTCGTTCATAACAAGCAAAGGTAAGAGATTCATACCCATTTGTCATTTTTGTGGTGTTAAAGGTCATATTCGACCTAGATGCTTTACAATGATAAGTTTTCTGGAAAACAATTATTTTAAAAAGTCATTTTTGGATTCTCCTCAAAGAAATACTCCAAAACCAAAAATTAATTTAAAAAATAATACCAGAAAGATATGGGTAAAAAAGTCTGATCTTAATTGTTTTGTCTCTTTTACTTGTCTAAAAACTGGTGCTACTAACTTGTGGTATTTTGATAGTGGCTGTTCCAGACATATGACAGGTGACAAGTCCATCTTGACAAACTATAAAATTGTCACTGAAGGTATGGTAACATTTGGTGATGGTGTGAGGGGGAGAGTTCTCGGCATTGGAACTCTCAACATTGATGGTTTTCCGAAATTGAAGAGGGTGATGCACGTAGAAGATCTGAAGGCTAATTTGATTAGCATAAGTCAATTGTGTGACTTAAATTTGAATGTGCAATTCACTAATGAGAGGTGTCAAGTCTTTGATATTTCAGGTAAGTGTGTGTTGGAAGGTTTCAGATCTTTGGATAATTGTTACACTATTTCTCCTAGCACACACACATGTCACAAAATTTCTTTGAATAATTCTGATTTGTGGCATGAAAGACTTGGTCACTTGAATTTCAAAGCACTAAGAAAACTGGGAAGTATTGGCGCTATTCGTGGTTTACCATCTCTTGGTAAAAAATCTTCTGAAGTGTGTGGACCTTGTCAATATGGGAAGCAACAGAAATCCACACACAATGTAATTCAACAGATTTCAACATCGAAGGTATTGGAATTGTTACATATGGATCTGATGGGTCCTATACAAACAGCAAGTGTGGCAAGTGAATATTACATCTTTGTTTGTGTTGATGATTTTTCTAGGTTTAACTGGGTTACATTTTTTAGAGAAAAAATCTGATACTTTTGATGCTTTCAAGAGTCTGTGTTTGAAACTGAGAAATGAGAAAAATTGTAACATTGGCAAGATTATGAGAATAAAAAGTGATCATGGAAAGGAATTTGAAAATTCTATTTTTATTAAGTTTTGTGATGATCATGGTATTGCTCATGAGTTTTCTGCTCCTAAAACACCACAACAAAATGGTGTTGTGGAAAAGAAAAATCGTACCTTGCAGGAAATGGCCCATGTGATGCTCAATAGCAAGAGATTACCAAAGAAGTTATGGGCCGAAGCTATAAACACAGCATGTCATACCATAAATCGTGTTTATTTGAGACCAGGTACAAAAATGACACCATATGAGATCTGGAAAGGAAAGAAACCCAATGTAAGTTATTTTCATGTCTTTGGTAGCACATGCTACATTTTGAATGATCGTGAACATTTGG
>JXTC01000034.1:1297887-1315117 GCA_002914845.1 Trema orientale
GAATTTTGAATTTCCTAATTTGATGGATGATTGGTTCTATAAATGTGGCTTAATTGAATGGGTTAATTTTTAACCTAATTATCTCTCTCACTCACGCTCTCTCTCTCTCTCTCTTTGCCTCTGCTTCAGCCGTTACTTCTTCTTCTCCCTTTCTTTTTGTTTTTTTTTTTTTTGAGTTTCAATTTTCAGTCAACAATGGTGAAGACTCGTGGTAGTGTTGCTCCAAAGAAGCTTCAGACTTCTTCACCTGCTGTCAAGACAACCCCCATGAAAAAGAAGAAAACGAACCTTCCAGGTTCATCCTTTGCCTCTGTCGAAAAACCTCAAGTTGAGGTCTCGAAAACAGTCACTGCACCACCCAAAGTGGTGGCATCTGCTGCTCCACCTCTGGTTGAACCAGAACCCGAGCCCATTGAAGAAGCTGAAGAATTGGCTAAGGATTCTTCTCAAGCCGAGATTGAAGATGATGGTGGTTCTGATGACGAAGCCGCCGTGAACGACAAAGAGGTTGCCGGCGGTGATGAAGAAGAAGAAGCCAGAGATGATGAAGGTGACAATGAGGATGTTCAATCTGAGTCTGAAGATACACCTCCAGCACCTGTTGTAACAAAATTGACGAAAGCCCCAAAATCGGTCGTGGCTACCAAATCGATTCCATCCCCGTCTGTTATAACATCTGCAAAAATCACGAAATCTGGAGGAAAGAAATCCGATGCAACAAAGGCTGCTACTTCTGAATCATCAAAACCTGATGATGTTGCAACAACTATCAAAGCCACTCCTTCAGTTAAATCAAAGAAGCTTACTCCAAAGAAGACTGAAACTACGAAATCTTCAAAAGGTTCTAAAGTTATTGCAACAACTTTAGAATAAGCTGCAACAACTGTTGTCCCTGTTCCATCCGCCCCTGTTCCTGTTGCGACAACGCCATTCAAAGCAGCAACAATTTCGATGGGAACTGAAGAAGATCTATCCATGGAGACTGAGCCATCCAAAGTCCAATCTGACATTCTAGAAGAACTTGAAAGTTCAGAGAACACTGATGATGATGAACCTGAGATTGAAGTGCTGAAATCATCAAAGGATAAGGGCAAAGCTGTTCAATCTGACACTTTTGAGGGGTATATTGTTTCTAAAGCCCATTCTACTTCGTTTTATATAATTGACAATGAAGCCTTGATGAAAGATTATAAAAAAAGAACTTTTTGGGATGAAAGAAACTTCAATCTGGATTCATTTAAGCCCTTAGGAATAGTCAAAATTCTTAAGGATCTTCAGTGGATGAAAACCGTGACTGGCTTTGAGGGATATGTTCCTAGAATAGTTCAAGAATTCTATTGCAATATACATGAAGATATGGCTGATCCTTTGAGTCCTTTTTATCATAAAGTTTATGTTAGAGGGCATGTATATGACTTTTCTTTCTTGACTATTGCTGATTTCTTGGATATCCCTATGGTGGAATTAGATGAGTACGAAAAAGATTATGCAATTGATACTGTGGCTTCTGAATTGCTTGGTGATGTCACTATTTGGCCGGATGATTCACATGCTTTGAAATCTTGTGAGCTGACCTACAAATATTCTGGTTTGCACAAGATTGCTCAACACAACTGGTGGCCAATAGCTCATCAACCCACTGTTGCCAAAAATTTCGCATGTTTGCTATTTGATATTGGCACAGGTTTTCAAGTCAATCTTCCTCAGATTATATTTTATGTTATTTATGATCTTCGTGGTGGAAGAAAGAAGAATCAAAAGCTGCCATTCCCTAACCTGATCTATGGGATTCTTCAACAGCAACATCCTCTAATGCTTCCGAATGATTTTCTCTTTCCAGTTCTGCCTACTGTTTCTTACAGGTTGAAGGGCAAAGAAGTTGCTGAACCACCTGTTGCAACAACTGCCAAATCTAAGAATAAGACTGCTGCTGCCAAGAAATCTTCTCCTGTTGCAACACCTTCTGGTGTGGTGTCTCAAGAGTCTATGAAGCTGGAGAACTTGAAAGCTGATCAGGTCAAATAGTCTGAGCGACTGGAGGCCATTGAAAAAGTACAAAAGGATATTCTTGACCGGTTGACAGCCGCGTTTGCTGCTCCATCAGCTGTTACTCCTCATCTCTCCGGATCTTCCCAACCTGAAGTACCAGCATCTCCACCTGTTACAATAAGTCCAGAAATGCAAGCCAAGAAACGCTACAAGAAGACGCAGCTTTGATAATCTCTTTGTTTGCTTTGCAGGAACTTGCTGCATGGGACTTTCTTTATTTTGCTTTCAGAAACTTGTTTTCATGTTTGTTTGGTTATTTTGCTACTTTAGCCTTCTTTTGACAAAAAAAGGGAGAGCATAAGAATTTTCTGGATATTTATTTTGAGTTCATGACATTTTATTTCTTTGGAGATTATGTGATATTATTTTCAGGGGGATCTTTCTATAATTTATATCACACTCTTAGTATTGTGATTTTCAGGGGGAGCAATTTGTTTTTGATGAGGAAATTAACCATCTGTTTTGCAGGTTTTTATACTTGAGTTCTTCGTGTTCCTTCTCATGTTGATTTTGCCAAAAAGATGCCAAAGGGGGAGATTGTTAAGTCCAAAAGTTTGGCATCTTAAATGGCAAGACTTTGAGAACTCAAGTTGCTAAAAAGATGGAGATGTTGTTACAACAAGTCGGTTGTTGTTGCAACAAATATGAAGTTGTTGCAACAAGTCTGAAATTTTACAACAACCTAAACTTGCATTTTTCTTTATATGAAAACCTTCTAGAATGTGCCCAAACGTGTTTTGTTTCCATATTTGATTATTCTGGTGATACTATAGGTGAAATATAAATGGAATTTCGTGCATAGCTGGTTAGGATATTTTTCTTATTAATTTTCAATCAATTCCTTTTATATTTACCATATATATCATTGATTATGTCCTCATCCTTTTATCCTTGATTGATATCTGATTTCATCTTGCTAATCAATGAATTTGGACAGGTTTCTGAAGTGAATTCATAAGGATTTTCGTCCTTAATTATTGCATTAGTCAATTGGTGTTTGTAATTCTTATACTTTACTAATTTGTTTAATCTCTGAGCGTGGCCCTATGGAGTAGGAGAGGTCCGAACCACGTTAAAAACGTCTTGTGTTCATTGCTTTACTTTTGTGTTCTGTTACAACATATGCACTCGTTGTTGCAACATATTTTATCCGCATATTACAACATAATTAATTAATTATTAATTTAATCAATTAATTAATTATTTGGTAATATTTAACAAAGTAGATCTTTCATCTTTTATGTCTGGTAAGCATGTTAAGCCCGTTTATACACCAATATATATATATAAGACCACAAAAGTTCTTCATTCCGATCACCAACTGGAAATTAAGAGAGAGAGAGAGAGAGAGAGGGTCTTCCTAATTTGAAGGTAGGTAATTCCAGAAAGGACAACTTGGTTCAAGTTTTCAGTATCGTACATACTCGGAAAATATAATTTGATCTTGTTTTTTTAAAGTTGATGTTTGACTTCTAATACCATAATCTGGGGTACCTAGCTAGTTTAATTTTTCATCTTCCTCGACCTCCCTGCTTTCCATTCATTATTTTCTTAATTTATAATCTAGCTAGTCTAAAATAACAGAAATTCTGAACTAGCTAGCTCTAAACATTAATTGAACTTACAAGCTTCTATTCCTATCCCAAGCTGGCCTTCAACTCTCAAAAGTTAATTTGTGTCATGTGTATATATAGAGTCTATATTTACTTCTATCAATACCTTTGAGTTTAATTGTAGCTGTTTAAAACTTTGCAGCCTTAAGTCTATTCTTAGGTAAGGAAACTCAGTTAGAAGTTCAGAATATTATGAAAATCTTGTCAGCCAAATAGTTATCCGATGACTTGGTAAGACATGATTCATGTTTTCCTCCAATGTCTATGTCATGACCCAAATCTCGGGCCAATGGTAGAAAAGAAATTTCACAAGTAGAAATTTAAAAATTATTTTTTGAAAAATTTATTAAAATAGTTTCAAAAGTAAAATTCCCACAGTTTTATGATCACTATTAGACGTAGATTGTTAATGAAATTTATTAAAATAAACCAAGCATCATCATCATTCTCACAATCTAGCATAATAACTATACAGACCGTGTCCGTATAACATGCCCTTAAGTAATATTACAAGCCAAGATAAATAATAGAGTTTATTTTACATAGTTACCAATTTCTAATATGGTAACCAACTTCTTACTATTCTGCTCCCGAGTTTTTAAAGTCACACCGAGCACTACCTAGGAGGAGAAAAATAAGGAGTGAGTATTAACATGCTCAGTAGGAATTCAATTACCTTTTGAATAGATGTAATTTCTCAAACTTGTATGATTAGTACCGTTAAATCTATTTATAAATCAAATTTATAAATTATTGGTATCCAGAATAATCACGTATTCAAAACCAAAATTAAATCTATATTGTTGTACATATCATACATCAACGAGATAAATAAGTGAGCTCTCATCCTCCCATTACGGCCCTGTAATACCTCTATAGCAAAGGTACCTGGCATCCTGACATTACCCGTAGGTGTGTCAGCAAAAACCTGTGCAAAGGACTAGGTCTCTCACCTAGTGCTGCAGCAACTCGCCAGTGATCTAAAATACCATGATGCTATAATAGAACTCAAGTGTGTGATCTTATGGTATGTTATCCAACTTGGTATTATTTTGGGATTTACTGTAACATGGGTAGCACACCGCTATTTTACCCTAAAATCACAAAGTAAAAATATGTATAAAAAATCCACACAGTCCAATCCCAATATAACCCAACAATTTACAGTAATTTCTTAACTTATCATAAAATCACGATTTTTCATAAATAACTTTTAATGTAATTATAAAACAAAACAGATATAAAATCAGGTAATCGAACCCCTACCTCGATATGGTAGTAATACCAGGCTAATGACGATCGTAGAATACCCTGTTGGTCACTCGATTGTTCGAATGGCAATTTCTGGATCCCAGTAAATCTACTTGAAAAAGTGACTTTTCCATCGGAGCCTCAAATGGAGAAATAGAGGTCACCACTGAATTCAGAGCACTTAAAAATACTAGGTTAGATATATACTTTGTCAAAAGTGGATCCCCGTGCGGGATCGACCCATGGTACGCAAAACGGTACAATTTATGAGCTACGAAATTCAAATTTTTGTTCCACTTCGAAACATAGTGGTATTTTATATCAAAATTCACCTCTTGACTTCACTGAGTCCATTCGCCTCTTGACTTCACTGAGTCCAAATTCAAAATTGGAATTCAGTTTTGAGGTCTCGAGCATTATTTAAGCTCAAAATCCAAAAATTACATAAATACCACTTTTTGAAAATATTTATAAAAATATCCTCTTTTTCTATTTGAAAGTTACCGCGCTTCTAGATACCTTTTTTACTTCTACCAACCGTAATTATTCTTAGCTTTTAACACTCTTTCACCTCAAATATTTACCTCAGGTAAAATAATTGCCCAACCAAAATAATTACGGAAATATCATCTTTTACAAACTTTGGTAAAACGGTAAAAGTGGTGAAAATCTTACCGGTGGCGAGTTAAGCGTGAAACCACTTGGAGGAGGTCGGCGATGGCGAGAGGGAGCTGCACGTGCTGGGTGAGGCAAGACAGCGTCGAATGGTACTCCGGTGGCCGCAAAATCGGACTGCAGGCATGATCTTCGGTATCCCTAGCGGTAGCGTCCGACGACTTCAGGTGACGGGACCGGTGGCGGCTGCTTCGCCGGTGGCTGCTCTTTTGCGCGGGCCGGTGCGTGGGCGGTGGAAGATGGCCATGGCACAGCAGCAGAGCTGAGCAGATCGGCTCCTTTTTCCTCTCTCTCGGGTCCTCTCTTGTGAAAAGATGAGAGTGTTAGGGCCCTTTTAAGTAAATAAACTCAACGACGGCGGTGGCTTCTTCTGAGAAGTTCCATGGCGAGGATCTAGAGTACTGGCCGAGAACCACTTTGAAGTCAATGGATGACGAACCAGGATTCAAGGATGGGAAATATATAATGATCATAAATAGTAGTACTAATTCTCAATTATCCAACGAAACACAAAATCGTACACCAAAATATGAGCAAGGGGTCCAAAGGGTTGGTTCAATGAGCACTAATATTAGGTCTCCTTTACAGGCTCGGGATCACGTTATAGCTGAAAGAAAGCGCCAGAGAAGCTCAGTCAGAAGTTTATAGCTCTTTCGGCTGTTCTTCCATGTCTAAAGAAGGTACTAATTTTACCAACCTAGATAATTTATATATGATGACTTGATTCTAGTATATATAAATTTTTCATCATTTATTTAATGTATCTCGAATATATTAAATTCTTCTGTGTGTACATAAATCTATATATAATAATGGTCATGTGTTTCTCGCCTTGAATAATAATTGATACATCAAAAGTACGTATAAAGATATATTAATACACACTCATCTATAGGAAACCTCTATTTTCTTTTTCAATGTTAAGAGTCTAATTTGTTAACAGATGGACAAGGCTTCTGTCCTCGGAGATGCCACCAATTACGTAAAACATCTTCAAGAACGCGTAAGGACACTAGAGAAATAAGCAGAGAAAAGAATACCAGTTTTCATGAGCCTGTAATTTTTGTGAGGAGGTCTCTGCTTTCTATGGATGACAACAACAAAATTTCCTCGTCAGATGATGGTAATTCCCCTAAGTTTTCCAAAAAGCCACTCCCCGAAATTGAGGCCAGAGTTTCAAACAAGGACGTTTCGATAAGAATCTACTGCGAGAAGCAAAACGGAGGAAGTAATTTGGCAAATATACTGACCGAAATAGAGAAGCTTTACCTCACAATTGTCAATACTAGTGTCTTGCCTCTAGGAAGTTCTACAGTGGACATAACTATCGTTGCTCAAGTAAATCTCCTTAATAGTTACATAAATAATTTTCTATTTTGCTTTCGTCAACTTTGATTCCTTTCATCTTGTTTTGTATAAAAATTAAACTCGTTTGTCGTGACGAGACATTAAGAACAAAAATGATCCTTTTTTTTTAAATATAAAATCAATAATATACCAATATTTGTATAACATAAAGTTGGAGGTGATTTACTTTAGGCTTGCGTATTGTCTTAATTATTAGAAATCTGTATATATATAGGAAACCGTCTTGAGATTACACCCCCAAAAAAATATTGACAATTATTTAGTTAGAACTATAGCTACAGAACTATAGCTAGACGACTCACACCATTTATATTGATGAGGTAGAATTTGTTTTAAAATGTTATTTGTAAAATTATACTGCATAATCAACATGATACGTATAAAAACTTATCACGACCAGAAATCCAATACCGTGACTCTTAGTAATTTTATGTGAAAATAGTGATAAACAATGATTCTTCTAAAATTTCAGAAAATTGAGTACTTACGGTTTCAAATTTTAGTCCTCATAAATAAGTAAAATTCAAATTAATAAAAACCTTACATTAATATAGATTTTTCAAGAAAAGTACTTCACTCAAAATTTAGAGGAATTCTAATTAATTTATTGAGAAACTTTTTGATAAATCTTAAATTTTCGATAAAGAGAGTTCAGTTTTAAACTTTAGGCCCAAAATTCTAAAACAATTTACATAAAGTCATTTATGATTCCAAGTACTCAAATATATAGTGTTGTTGTCCTTATACATCCACTTAGTAAGAACATTAAACTTGGCTAAATATCTGAATGAGTAAAAGAATTAAACATGATATAAATACCTACCAGGAAATAGGAATAGAACGGCAGGCACAAGCGAAACAACTTGTCTAGCTACTATGACAATTACCACAAATAATTTAACACCTGAAAATGGGAAGAAGTAGGGGCAGTGAGCATTCACATGCTCAGTAAAAACTAAATTACCTTTTTAAAATAGATGTGATTTTTACCAAACCTGCATGGTTAATACATTTTTCAAAATCCATTTATAAACCAAGTTTGTAAAATAATCAATATCACATATTCAAAATCAAAACCAGAATCACAAGATTGTACATATTATAAATTATCCCATCCCATGAGCTCAGATACTCTCATCATTGTTGGGGTTGAATTTCGATCCTCTTAATTTTAGCCTCCACGTGTCTTTCTTAGTCAGAAAAATAATGGTCGAGTGTTTGAAAGTGATGGTAGACTCGGGTCAGCTTAGTTATGGATGACTGGGTTTCACTCATCCTATTTAAGGATGATTGGCTACAAAAAGTACATAAAGGGAATATATGATAGCTCAATTTATGGAGAGTAGATTTCAATCAACCCGAATTTCGAGGAGTCCAATTTGTGGAAGCTTTTGAAGGGTTTTAGTCGTATAAGTAAGGGTTGACTCGACTCAGCCATACAGAAAATGCCTAGCTGGAGGGGTTGGATAACGTAATTTTTATTTGAAATCTTAGTCAAGACGATTCAATCTCAATCTTTCTGATATCTTCCGGGTAAGTAGATATTTCAATCTAATTATCTTGCTAGAATCTTTAATTGAATGGCAAGATTGGGTAAGTATCCCAATCTTGTCTTGTTACTCGTTTTTAAATATTTTCTGATAATTATAAGAGTTTTACCATACTAAGATATCTATTTTCCAAGCCTATAAATATGTAACGATTCATTCAATTTTATTCATCTTATACTTTTCTGACTTGAGCATCGGAGTCTCTTTTTTGCAGGTACCCCCGGCGGTCCAGAAAACTTCAGTAGATCTCCTTGGTTGCGGTGGCTCCGGTGATCATTGGCCCTAATCAAATAATTGTAGAATTTGACATCTACAATCACGAACTAGAGTAACTTATACTACGTGTACTAAGTACTCTCCGCCTGATACCTATCCTAGAAAACTGAAGGGACACCCATATGTCTATTCCTACCGAACCGAAGAGGCAACTGAATGCCTACGCCTACCGAATGGGAGGGTAATCAGAAGACCCCACGTGGGTTTATGGGCTTTCACCGTGGGAGAGAATACTAGCCGCCTATTAAACACTGTGATACCTAAGATGTATTTCATGTGTGATCCTATGGTATGTACAATATGTAACAAGATATGTAATAATCATGCAATACATAACCAAACAATGCTTTAAAACTCTACTTGATATTATTTTGGAATTTACTGTACCATGGGCAGTAAATCTGCTAAATCACCCAATGATCACGATTTTACAAATATATATAGAAGTCACACAATCCAATCCTAGAATAATTAAAGATTTTCCAACAGTATATCAAAATATCGTTTTATTCACGATTCTTCACAAAATAGTCATGATGCAAAAATTTAAATTAAAGCATGTATAAGACTAGGTAATTGAACCCCTATCTCAATCGAGTCACTAGATAGCGCTACAGTTCTATTAAGAACGTTTATTGTAGTTTGGCGGTCATTCATAAGGTCGGAGATCGTTTTCGAACCTTCAATTGTATGGTTCAAAATTTCGTTTTTCCAAGGAGCCTCGAATGGAGAAACGGATTATCACTCAAATTAGCTAGATTAGACATATAACTTGACCGATTTGGGCTCGGACCAAACCCGGTCTAACGGCACATAAAACGAGGTAAATCTAAGCCGTCAAATTTCATTTTTCATGCCGGTCACCAAACATAGTCAATATATAACTCAAAATTCATGTTTTCATGAGTACATCACAAATATGAAGTTTATTTGATGATCTAACGGTCGGATTGAAAAATTGATACACAAACTCAAATAACTTAAAACTATCTAAAATGGCAAAATCTAATCCGAGTAATTTCGAGTTGAGATATATATATCAGTGGAAAGATAGCGAAGAGCGAATCGAACGCTACCAGTTTCACGGCCTGAGGTGGCCAGAGTTGACGGCGACGAACAAAAACACCTGCAGCCTCGTGCTACATTTTCCGGCGATGCCGAGCTCCGGTGGGGCTGGGATCAGTGGCGGAGCTTCATCTGTGCTCAGCGGTCTAACCAGGGCCGTCCTCAGTAGTCATCGTTGGCCGGAATGCATTCGCCGGCGGTGGACCCATGCTGCTCACGTCAGCTAGAAGAGAAGAAGAAGAAATTGTCGAGGGAGAGGAGAGAGAAAAAAGGGAAGAAGATAGACGGGAAAGTGGGGCACGTGGCACCCATTTAATGGGCTGCCTATTTTTTTAAAATTGTATTTTGACCAGTAAATTTTCAAATTATTTTCAATTTAATCCTAAAAAAATTACAAAATAGCCCAATTTCAATCTTTTGTTTCATTTAAACCCAAAATTCGTATTTTTATTTTATTATTATTAAATTTTTTTATAGTCAAAAGACAAAAATGCCCTTACAAAATTAAGGGATTTTATATCCTTCCCACCTTAAAAGAATTTTGTCCTGAAATTCAAACATGACAGGAGTACAAGTAAAACAATAAGGGATAACAGTCAAAAGGAGAGTAAACCATCAGTTATAGAGTCTAGGAGTATCATACCAAATACTAGTTAAATCAAGAAATGTGTAATGTACATTTCACACCTGGTGTTAGAAGTATGTCAACATGTCAATACCATAGAAAGACATGTGATAAGATGACTCACCAGTAGGTACAAGACTTATACACATGAGATAGGAAACGGCAAAAGTAGTAACGTTAATCATGACTAGAAGTCGAAAATACAAGACTTCTAAATCAGAATAATAATTGTAAGGCACCAAAATAGTTTAGCCGATCAAACGTTAGGTATATGTAATACCGTTCCTAGATCACACTAGATTAATAATACACTAGGACAATTCTATTTGTCTGGGACTAAATTTAGTCCTAAGTAATCACTAAGTCCAAAGACTCTAATAGAATTCTCATCAACACAAGATAGTGCTCAACAAGATTTCAAATGGAAACAAATATACTTGTGTTACACTACACATAAGATAGACGAGTTTAGAGGTCAAAATAACAACAAAAGTACAATGACATAATTCATTTACCATTCCTTATATGGAATGAGAAACAACCATGTATACACGACAATTCTAGTCAAGGACAAGACTAGAATTAATACGAATGAAAATCTCCAACACAGAAGCACTTAGCATAACAAATACCAATAGGACCACTACAGCCCAAGCATATAAAAAGTAAGTATTCATATAACAAATATAGTTCAAAGCCTTCCCAAGTTTTTTATCTAAGGCAATATCATAGAATATTAACTCATACCATAATTAAACCGAGAGATTCTTTAAATCTCTTTGCCTAACATAGAATTAAAACAATAATCCCAAATCGTTAATCATCTCCAAAGACTTTCTAAGTCTTTGTTACAAGGGAAGTCATATGGAAATAATTCATTACCCAATATGCAAGTAAAACAGAAAACCATACCATAATGTGCTGGTATATTGACCTAACAATTAGGAAAAACCATACATGCATGTAAACTATGGAAAAAACATGATCACATCATGAATGCAGCAGAAAAGTTAGCAGATTTAGGTCTTAAAATTTTTCTTGAAAATAATTTTCATAACCGTAGAGCATGCATGTAACATATACAAAATCACGTATAACATAAATCAAATCTAGATACATAAATCAAATCTAGATACATAAATCCTAGAGATGAGATTAGGGTTTACCTCTTCTAGCGTGCTCCTTATTGATCTCCTTGTTGATGGTGATCAAATATCCAACCCTAGATCATCTTGTCTATTCTTCTGCTCTTGGTTGATGAGGCAAGTGGGTACTAAGTTTTATCCTTCGTTGGAGAATGATCAAGAGCACTTTCTTAATCCTTTAGAACACCGGGACGTGAGATGAGACTGTGAGATTGTAGGAAAATTTTTCTCTTCTCTCTTTCTCAGCCTTGGCCAAATTCTCTCTCTTTTTCCCTCTATTTTTCTTGTATCACAGCTAGGTTTTCTGTGTAGTTTTTTCTCTCATATATCTTATATAAATGGGGCATAAAACTGCTAATTCTAGTCCAATTAGAATTGGACTTGTTCGCTAATTTAGGCTTTGGGTATATTTTTATAAATATATCTAACTCATATAACTTATTTATAAAAATACCAACTTCTGTATAGAATCATTATTTTATACAGTTTCATGAAACTAATTTCACAAATACTACCAACTAATTAATGAGTTTTGTTGAGTTAGACAAGAGACCTAATGGATCCAAATAATCTAAGCTCCAATAGTATGATAAATACATAATAACTCTTATTATGGTATTTATATAAATACTGTTAGTAAGGGGGACACTGCATTAAAGGCCCAATATTGCACTCTTAGATTAAATGTCATGCCTTTTATAGAGATTTAATTAACTAGCCTTGATTAAGCGAACCATCTAGCATATACTATACCACATGTAAAATCCCTATACAATGTCGTAGTTGGATAGATGAAATTACCGTAATACTCCTCCAATACATATTTACCTTTAAGTTACTATCTTTCTATTAAGGAATACTATTATCAATAATTTTGTTCTTAATGGCCATTTAGATAAAATTATCAACTAATTCACAAAGTGAATACTAAGATATTAGATTTAATTATTTCATGAATCTTGAAAGACCTTAAATTAGCATTAATATATAGTGTCCTATTTAGTATTCCTGTTAATTCATAAGTCATAATCTCTAGTATGCCAAAGTTCACCTCTAATTTCACAAAGACTAGTCTTTTAACAAATCAAAAGGCTACAACCCGTGAAAGTAAGTCCAATCAAACATCAAGGATTAAGATCTACATGATAAAAGCTAGTTTATGGTAATACTAAGAATTGAGTTACGACACTCTAATTCTTTATATTACCTAGTCCAGTTTAATACGCATAATTTATTTATGTTGTACTAGTATTTCTATCAGAAGTCAAACACTTCAATGATTTGAGACACATCATTCCCGTTGAGATAGACAAATACTACAATCTTTAGTAAATAAAGTATTTCATCTTTATTTACAGATTGTGAACTAGTTAATTTAGACTTAGATAAAGAAACAAGTCTTCCTATAATTAACACTTAATAATATTTGATTCTTTATATACAATTAAAGTCATGGAATCTTTTTCAAATAAATAAACTATTCAACTGAGATAGTTTAATCTAGCAAATATCATAATTGCATATAAAAGAAAGTTGTTTACACTAAAAGGGTAAAATTGAAAATCTACTTTTTAAGACAAATATCCTAACATAATGCCCCTGAAACAAGGTTTCAATGGAATAGCTATCTTTGCAGTGACATCTATCTCCCATCTAACCTCTTTTCATTTTTAAATTAATAATGGTTTTGAAAACATGCAGCACAAATATCAGGGACATATAAGAATACTACACTAGTTCACAATAAGGTTTCACCTTGACTATTGGTAAACCAAACCTGAATTTTAAGTATTCCTTTTGTAAATATAATAAAAAGAGTTCAACAACTCTCAATATAGACTCATGAGTAAACCGATCCCTATGCCATCAATTATACCACCATAATGATGCTTGGATCTGCTGGTATTCGTTGGAATAAAATTCTAGAATATATTTTCATAAAATCATTTTCAAGAACACCATAGTTTTGTAAAATCTAGAAACGCAGCAGAATTGGTCGTTTAAAATTTTTCTCTTTACAAAACATTTCAGATCGTGATCGAACATAAATTAACTCTTGATCTAGATAAAAACAGTACCCAAATTCGCTCCAAAATCTTCTCGTCTTCCCGTCTATTCTCAAAAGCTGTTTGATTGATCCGGTGGGTAGTCACCTTCTTGATTCCCAATAAAGAGATCCGCAGATGAACAAGAAGACAATCTTCTCAAATCGATATCTCCTAGATGGCCGAAACACCAAGGATAGTGAATCTCCTAGTGTGGCCGATTTTTCTCTGCTCTCCCCCTCTCTGTTTTTCATGTGATACTCTCTTCTCAATAGGTGTTTCATGTGTAACTCATACAACTAACTATTAGAGAACCTTTTTCTTAATTATAGAGAGATTAGTAAACCCTAATGGGCTTATTGGGCTCCACTGATCATCAAATAACTATTGGGCTTTAATTTGAGCTAGACAGGGAACCAGATGGATCCATAAAGCACAAGCTCCAATGGACCATATACCCACAATTAAAATTAACTCATAATTATGATTGGGCCTTGTCCATTAATATTGAGGCACACCACTATAGGCCCAATATTGAACTTTTGGACTAAATATCATTTATTTTCTGTGAAGCTTATTATCAAATAATTAGCTCGATCCATTTAGCATATACTATATCTGTAGACTTACCCCCAGTGCAATGCTATACTAGCAAGGTGAAATTACCGTATTACTCTTCTAGTACATATTTACCTTTGAGTTGCCATTTTTCATTTAATGGATAATAGTTGACTACGGTCTTTGTATCTGCTTATACCAACACAGTCAAATTCACATAGTGAATGCCGGGACCTTGGTTTATATTATCCAAATACTTGAAAAACTCAAAGTGACATTATATACATGGCGTCCATCATGAAAAACGTTCTATACATTTCATATACATTATCTTCCAAGATACCGGAGTTTGAACTATAAATCGGAACTAGTCCTTTAGTAATTCAAAAAGACAAAACACATAAAAGTAAGTTCGTTAAATACTAGGATTAAGGTCTTCTACAATAGTGCTAGATTAGTGAAATTATAAATTTGAGTTACGGCACTTAATCTTAAATTCTAATTCACTCGGTCCTGTTCAATGTTGTTATAACTTTCTTATAACACACTAGTGTTTCTATCCGAAGACTCACTTCGACAATTGGAGACTTCATTAATTAAATAGACAATACTACATTCTATGGCATAGTAAAGTATTCCATCTTCAATATGCAGAATGTGAACAATTTAATTTAGACATAATGGAATAAAGAATATAATATCTCTCACATATGAGCTCATCATACGAATAATTCTTTATTACTCATTACATATCTCGGAGTCTTTAGATATTTGCATACATCGCATATATATCAATAGGATATAAATGAAATAAAAATTCATAACATAGAATTTATTAACAACAAATAGATAACAAATAATCTGATAAATATTATTTATAATGTCAAAATAATAAACTGCTTTATAGGACATTATTCTAACATGATCCATCTCAAATCCAGTAATGAGTTACAAACATAACTCAATAGTAACCAACTCAATGACGACTTTAATCCATAATAGATTATAATTAGAGTCTCCAAAAATTCCCAATAGTCAACACAAGCAAAGTATCTCAAATAGTACTCATTCATTAATACCAAGAGGGAATACATCGATAATATTGAATCATATCATCATCAATCAATTTAGCATCTAATATACCAATTCCACTTACTACGCTAAGTAAGTAGGACAAAAAGAAGTTTTTCGCTTGATATATAGTTTGCTAAATAAACTATCAAGTACTTAAGACATATCAATTTATTTTAAATCATAGTTAAACATAATAGAAATTTTCTTGAAATTTTAAAACTTTTTCATTATTTTCAAACACGTCTCTCTAAGAGATTCGAAAGCACATCTTTTCTTTTCATTGATAAATACATTATGCAAATAATTTTTCATAATTTTTTATTAATGAAAAACTTTAGATAATGCTTTAGTGAGGCTTTTTCTTTAATTTTTATAACTTGAGGTACCATTGATAACTCTATGAAAATAGAGTTATTTATGTTCTTTTTCTTAAATATTTTGTGTGTTTTTGTGTAATTTTAGTTTAATTTAGGTTGTTTATAGTTAATTTGATTTTTAGTATTTAGATATAATTTTTATTTAATTTCATTAGATTTTAGGTATTTAATTTAATTTATTTAATGTAGTTTAGGATAATTTAGTTTTATTTAATTAAATTCGGAATTTATTTAATTTTGATTATGATTTGTTATTTATTTATTTTATTTGATTTTGTTTTAATTTTATTGATTTAGGTTAAATGAAAAAGAAAAGAAAAAAAAAAAGAGAAAAGAAAAGAAAAAAAATCGGAAAAACGAAGCCCAAAACGCGCGAGTGAGAGAAGAAAATCAGGCGCGATCTCGGCCGTCCATCTCGGTCAAAAGGAACCAGGCGGGCGCGTGCACACCACGCGCGAGGGCAGGCGAGTGAAGAGCTAGCCGACATCTGTGGGCCCCGCGTCGTCAGCTGCTGCCAAGGGTGCCGGATCCTGTGTTTCGCGAGCTCCGTGCAACCGGTTCCTCCAGCCAGTAAAGAAGCGCCACTTCAGCCGGTTGACTTTGACCCTTTCTCCAGCCAATCAGGTGCGAGTTTCGTGCCGCGCGCACGGGTTTCGGCCGCATGGGATCACAGCCCATAGCCCAGAAAACGCGTGTAACGGAGGGGAAGAGAGAGAAAAGGAAAGAAGGAATTGTGAGTAATTGACACATCGCATGACCAATCAGATTGCACCATTAGGTTCGTGGGAACCTGCTCAACACTCCAATTTCAGCTATAAATACCCCAGAACGTGAGAGAAAAAAAACACACCAATTTTGAGAGAGAAAACTCTGCTTTTTCTAGAGAGAGTGTGTGAGATGAGTGAGATGTTAGGCTAGTTTTTAGAGAGGCTAGAGAGATGATCTTAGTTGTGTAGTTTTTCTGTTTTCCAGCTTTGATTCCTGGGAGTGCTTCAACGCTTATAAATTTGGTTTGTTAAATTCTTCATTATTTTTATTTTTCAATATATTATTTTCTAGTTTCTCATATAAATTCAGTCATGCTTTCTTTATGTGGTGATTTAAACTAGATTATAATTATATTTATTTTATTAGTGGATCTTTTACTGCAGTATTGTCTCTGTGATATATTGTCGATCTTAGATAACTAGTAAGATAGATTATTTTGGTTTTAATTGGAAGAATTTCTCATATTGAATACTTTAGATTAATATTTGTTATCAATTGCTATATTTTCCGGTTATGTGTTTGGGATGTGAAACATATAATTGAGTGATAAAAAGGAATCAAAGTAGGTAACAGTTAGACAAGCAATTAAGTGAATCTTGAAGCCTTGTTTTCTCATATTGGTATTTTCGTTCATAATTCTGCTATTATTTATTGCTCAGTTTATTTTTATTTTCAATTTTTCTTTCTATTTTTCGTTACCTTTTATTGTTGATTTACTTCTCTGTGGGATCGACACCTTAATCTATACTGCGATAGCCGCTAGTATATTTTGAGCGTAGACAAAATTTGGC
>JXTC01000034.1:1315167-1403370 GCA_002914845.1 Trema orientale
GTGTATGTCTTGGCATAGAGACGAAACAGGAAGACTTAGTAGACGATTAGATTTTGAAGAAGATTCATCCTCTTGGTCAGGCACAGATTCGTCAGAAACACCTTTACCAGCCAACATGAATCAAATTGAGAATAACGCTGCTAGGACTTTAAATGATTACCTACACCCAACCCGCACAGCCACACCTTCATGCCTCATTTTTCCACAAAATACACCGCAAATGGATTTTAAACCTGGCATAATTCAACTTTTACCTAACTTCCATGGCCTAGATAGTGAAAATCCATATTTGCATATTAGGGAATTTGAAGATGTAGTGGCCACTTTCCATAGCCAACCCAATGCAGTAGACGCTGTTAGATTAAAATTTTTCCCATTCTCCTTGAAAGATAAAGCGAAGAGTTGGCTATACTCTTTGAGATCGAGATCCATAGGTACATGGGCGGAAATGACCCGAGCTTTCTTTAACAAATACTTCCCGCACCATAAGACCAGCAGCCTTAAAAGACAGATCTCAACCTTTTCCCAAAAAGATAGCGAAACATTATACCAAGCCTGGGAGAGATTCAAAGAGTTACTGAACATGTGCCCACATCATGGGTACGAAAATTGGCGACTAGTTAGTTATTTCTATGAGGGATTAACCATTAGGGAGCGCCAATTCATAGAGATGATGTGTAATGGAGAGTTCCTACAAAAAGACCCAGATGAAGCCATAGACTACCTGAATGAGTTAGCTGAGAAAGCCCGTACATGGACTAGACCTAGTACTACTGATAGCACTAATAGGTCACGACCAACCGGAATCTACCATCTTAGGGAAGAAGATAGCCTTAAAGCCCAACTCGAAGCTGCGACTAGGGAATTAGAGGCTTTGAAAACTAGAGATAGTAGAGTCACACATACGGTTGCTAGGGTGGAATCTCAAGCTACATGTTTTATTTGTGGGGGAGTGGAACATTTAGCTCAGGATTGCCCAACTTACAGTGAGATGAGAGGGGTTTATGAAGAACAATGCAATGCCTTAGGAACGTTTAGAAAGCCTTTCTCACCGTACTCCGACACGTACAATCCTGGTTGGAGAAACCACCCAAACTTTAGCTGGAGGTCTGACCAAAACCAACCTATATCATCTAGTACCAATAACTGGAACACTGAGGCACCACCACCTAGGAATTACTCTGCACCTCAATACAATGCACGACCCAATAGAAATCTTTTAGAGGAAACACTTCAGGCATTTATGGAGGCACAGAATAAAACTAATCAAAAGTTTGAGTCTGTACTTACACAGGTGGTGGAAGAGAATAAAGAGATTAAGAGTCAGATAACTAAGCTGACTAACGCCCTTACTGTACAAGAGCGTGGAAGATTTCCTGCCCAACCTCAGTCTAATCCGAAGGGGCAACACTTGGCACAAACCTCTAGCACTGATACGCAAAATATTAAAGAGGTCAATTCCATTACTACTCGAAGTGGTAAGACTTTAGACGGTCCAACTCTATCAAGTGACACTATCACTCTGGATAGTACTCAAAATGCCCCTCCACAAGAAGCTGAAAAGAAATTTCCGGTTAAAGTGCCTTTTCCTCAAGCTCTCAAAACAAGAAAAATACCGGAAAATCAAGGTGAGATCCTCGAAAACCTTATGCAAGTTAAAATTAATCTACCTTTGTTACATGTGATCAAGCAGGTACCATCATACGCTAAGGTGATTAAAGATCTGTGCACCATAAAAAAGAGGCACCACGTCAAGAAGACTGCATTCTTGACCGAGCAGGTAAGTGCGNGCAAGTTAAAATTAATCTGCCTTTGTTACATGTGATCAAGCAGGTACCATCATACGCTAAGGTGATTAAAGATCTGTGCACCATAAAAAAGAGGCACCACGTCAAGAAGACTGCATTCTTGACCGAGCAGATAAGTGCGGTAATTGAGCAGAAAACACCGCCCAAATATAAGGATCCAGGTTGTCCCACTATCACCTGCCATAATAAGGACATTCACATAGCTTATCACAATAATGGACATAGGAGTACAAGAATGAATGTCCATTTGAACTGAGAAATTTCGACAGGAGTAGAATTTACTAGTTTCGTGTCATCCTCGACACTTCTGAAACTAGAATTTTAAGGTATAACCATCTCAAAGATATCAAATTTCCATTCTAAGGAAGTGAACGAAGGATTCGTAATGGATTTAAACAAAGACAATATATTTAGCCAATTCTTAAATGATGTATAAGGTTTTGTCAAATACTTTTCCAAAATCTCTCTTAAATACAAAAATACCACAGGTAAGATCCCAGACGGATCTAAAGCCTGAAGCTATGATACCAAATCTATCAAGACTGGAAATCCAAGGTCGTGACTTTTAGTAATTTTATGTGAAAATAGTGATAAACAGAGAAAATTGCATACTTACAATTTCAAATTTTAGTCCTCCTAAATAAGTAAAATTCAAATTAAGAAAACCTTTCATTAATACAGATTTTTCAAGAAAATACTTCACTCAAAATTTAGAGAGATTCTAATTAATTTATTGAGAAACTTTTTAATAAATCTTACAATATCGATAAAAAAAGTTCAGTCTTAAACTTTAGGCCCAAAATTCTAAAAAAATTTACATAAAGTTATTTATGATTCCAAGTACTCAAATATATAGTGTTGTTGTCCTCATATATCCACTTAGTAAGAACATTAAACTTGGCTAAATATTTGAACGAGTAAGGAAATTATATAGGATATAAACACCTACCAGGAAATAGGAATAGAACTATAGGCACAAGCCAAACAGCTTGTCTAGCCACCATGACAATTAACACAAATAATTCAACACCTGAAAAGAGGAAGAAGTAAGGAGGATGAGCATTTACATGCTCAGTAGAAACTCAATTACCTTTTTAAAATAGATGCAACTTTTACCAAACCTGGATGGTTAATACCTTTTCGAAAATCTATTTATAAACCAAGTTTATAAAATAATCGATATCCAGAATAATCACATATTCAAAACCAAAACCAGAATCGCAAGATTGTACATATCATAAATCATCCCATCCCATGAGCTTACGTCCTCTTATCACGAACCAGAGTAACTCATACTATGTATACTAAGTACTCTCTGCTGGATACCTATTCCAGAAAATCGGAGGGATACCCATGTGTCTATGTCTACTAAACTGGAGAGGCAACTGAATGCCTATGCCTACCGAGTAGGGGGTAATCAGAAGACAGCGTGCGGGTTTACAGGCTCTCACCGAGGGCGAGAATACTGGTAGCCTACTAAATACCGTAATGCCTAAGATGTATCTCATGTATGATCCTATGGTACGTACAATATGTAACAAGATATGTAAGAACCATGTAATACATAACCAGACAATGCTTTAAAACTCTACTTAATATTATTCTGGAATTTACTGTACCATGGGCTGCAAATCTGCTAAATCATCCCATGATCACGATTTTATAAATATGTATAGAAGTCACACAGTCTAATTCTAGAATAGTCCAAGATTTTCCAACAGTCTATCAAAATATCGTTTTATTCATGATTTTTACAAAATAGTCATAATGCAAAAATTTAAATTAAAGCATGCATAAAGCCAGGTAATTGAATCCCTACCTCAATCGAGTCATTAGATAGTGTTACGGTACTATTAAAAACGTTTGACGTTGTTTGGCGGTCATTCGGAAGGTCAGAGGTCATTTTCAAACCCTCGATTGTTTGGTTCGAAATACTATTTTTCCAACGGAGCCTAGAATAGAGAAACGGACATCTCTATTAAATTCCTAGCACCCAATAGCTAAGTTAGACATATAACTTGACCGATTTGGGCTCGGATTCGCACGGCATGCAAAACAAGGCAAATCTTAGCCGTCAAATTTCATTTTTCGTGTCGGTCATAGTCAATATATATCTCAAAATTCATATTTTCACGAGTACATCACAAATATGCGGTTTATTTGATGATCTAACAGTCGAATTGAAAAATAAATACACAAACTCAAATAACTCAAAACAAACTAAAATGGCAAAATCCAATTCGGGTAATTTCGAGTTGAGATATATATACCAGTAGAAAGGTCGTGAAGAGACGAATCGAACGCCACCAGTTTCATGGCCTTAGGTGGCCGGAGTTGACGGCGGCAAACAAAAACACCCAGGGCCTCGTATTGTATTTTCCGGTGATGGCAAGCTTCGGCGAGGCTGGGATCGGGGGCGGAGCTTCATCTGAGCTTGGTAGTCCTCGGCGGCTGTCGTTGGCCGGCTTGCGTTCATTGGCAGTGGACCTGTGCTGCTCGCTTCGGCTGGAAGAGAAGAAGAAGAAATTGTCGAGGGAGAGGAGAAAGAAAGAAGGGAGGAAGAGAGACGGGAAAGTATGGCACGTTGCACCCATTTAATGGGCTGCCCATTTTTTTAAAATTGTATTTTGACCCATAAATTTTTAAATTGTTTTCAATTTAATCCTAAAAAAAATTACGAAATAACCTAAGACAGGCTTTGCTCAAGTAGTACTAGTATATTACTAATTTATGTGAATTGTAAAACGAAGTTTACGTGGCTCTTTAATTTGTTTCGGATTTATCTAGATATATTAACCGTGTTACAAGCTCATAATTATTTAGCTTCATAATGTTTTTTTTTTTTTCCCTTTTTTTGAGTGAACGTATATAATAATGTAAGATTATCTCGATCGAGACAATGAGATTGTTATGTAACTGATGAAATCAAAGCAATAATTAATAATATAGAACACTAATGATTAAATTAGTTTAGCTGGTGAATCGAATGCCTCCATCCATTGAGCCTCTCTACCTTATTGATCAAGAAACAATTTTTACACAGTTTCATTGGTTGAAATTCTATGTATCGAAATATCACTTAATCAGATTCCTTGTTCATAGATACAACGTACCTAGTATTCCTTTATAAGATTGGGAAACAAAAGATTTGAAATTACAACAACATAATGGCAGAATTGGGTAAGTAACAAGTGAATTATCATTAATAATTATCTCAATTGAAAATGATAAAATCCATTAATTAATCTATGCATGGTGGAATGGATAACGTAAGTTTCCTAATTCTTTAGCATTCTGCTCACATGTTTTCTTGATTTTCTTACTTTTGGCCTGAGTCTCTGAATATACCTCCTCAAATATTCGATCTAGATAATATCGACCAGTTGAAACTTATCCTGATTTATGCTTTGGGATGCTTTCAATTCTTATATGCTCAAAGAATATGTTGAAAGAATCTCAAAAAATAAATAAATAAATAAAAACATAAGATGTTAGGTTATACATTTATAACTAAAAGTGGGCCACATGGTTTTATAGCAATTATATAATATTAGGGCTGTCTAATTAAGTGGGGCCAATTAAGTGATCTAATTGAGGACTCAGGAAGTTACCTACTTAGTATGGACTCTGTAATGTGTGGTTACCTAATCCTAGTCCAATAAGGATTGATGTGGTCTCTATTGGCTACTAGTATATAAGGACATAACTATAGGGTTTTGGTCCCCAAGCCAAATAGAATCTGTGCTCTTCTCCTCTACATCCATCAATAGAGAGAGTTCCCATTGAGCATACATAGAGTATTATGGCTGTGGAAGACCTTCCACTCTCAGATTCTAATCAGTTAATTGCTTCCGCTTTTGTGATCTCACCCTTTGCTGTCAAACACAATGGATTCAGGTTAGTCACGGGTTTCTCTCAACAAATCTTTTCCTGACAATTTGGCATGATACATTCTGGGATTGTATTTGGTTTAATAATCTATTATGTACATCTAGCAAGTGGTATTAGGAACAGAAAATCATGTTAAATTGCTTAGGATAATCAAACATATCTCTATTTTGTGATATCTTTAACTATTTGGCTTTCTAGGGTTTAGATATAACATTTATGATTGATGAATTTTTCATGATTTTGTTGAGATATTAAGTGTTTAAGGGTTGAATTATGAGTTTTTGGTCATAAAGTTTACAGATTAGGGCAACAAAACGCATCAGGTTTGAGTTACCCAATATTAAAATCGGGTAATTTACACTAAGGCACCGCAATTAATGAAACTTTGCATGTCGAGAAACGTGGTACAAAATGCAAAACCACCGAGAATTCCTCTTTGTTATGGCATAAACGATTAGGTCACATCTCTAAATAGAGAATACAGCGTTTTATATCAGATGGAATTCTTGACCCACTTAACCTCACAGACTTCACAATTTGTGTTGAGTGCATTAAAGTTAAATAGACAAATATGCGTAAATTAGGCACAAGTAGGAGTTCCGGTGTCATAGAACTGATACATACTAATATCTGTGGACCATTCCCTACGACTTCATGGAATGGCCAACAGTATTTCATCACGTTCATAGACGATTACTCTCGCTATGGGTACCTATATTTAATTCATGAGAAGTCACAATCCCTGGACGTATTTAAAGCTTTCAAAGCCGAAGTTGAAAATCAACTCGATAAGAAAATTAAAGCCGTCAAATCCGATCGTAGTGGTGAATACTACGGTAGGTATAATGGATCCGGTGAACAACGTCCAGGACCCTTTGCCCAGTACCTAGAGGAATATGGAATCGTCCCGCAATACACAATGCCGTGAAAACCTAGCATGAATGGTGTTGCTGAGCGACAAAACTGAACACTTAAGGACATGGTGAGGAATATGATTAGTCATTCCTCCTTACCTGAATCACTCTGGGGAGAAGCACTTAAGACTACAGTTTATATACTCAACAGAGTACCTAGCAAATCAATAGCCAAAACCCCATATGAACTATGGACAGGTAAGAAGCCTAGTATTAAGTACTTGCAAATTTGGAGTTGTCCAGCTGAGGCAAGGCCATATAGGCCACATGAGAAGAAACTGGACTCAAGAACAATAAGCTGCTATTTTGTCGGCTACGCTAAAAGATCTAGAGATTTTAAATTTTACGATCCCTCTAATAGGTCCTTTTTCGAGACGGGTAATGCGAGATTTCTTAAGAATGTTGAGGTTGGGGGGGAAGATAAGGTTATGGATATTGTCTTTGAGGAGGAATTTATTTCTCTTCCTACAGTTGCTATTGGAGGTGATTAGGCTCCTTTGCCTGACATTGTTCAAGAAGCAAATCTGGAAATTCAAGACAATATTCTGCAACTCCCTATCCCACATGAGGAAGTTGCTCCTAAAGAGCAACCTCAACAACCTCAAGAGATAGTGCCATTAAGGAGATCTACTAAGGAAAGGAGAAGCGCAATTTTGGAAGATTACATTGTCTATCTCCTAGAATATGAGTTTGATATAGGAGTGGAAAATAATCCAATCAATTTCACTCAAGCCAAACAAAGTTCAAAATCTCAACAGTGGATCGATGCTATGAAGGATGAGATGAAATCCATGAAAGAAAACGACATTTGGGAACTCGTCGAATTGCCAGCAGGAAAGAAACCTATTGGTTGTAAGCAGATTTTCAAAACCAAAAAGGATTCTAAAAGTAATATCGAGAGATATAAGGCTCGTTTAGTTGACAAGGGTTTCACTCAGAAAGAAGGCATTGATTATAAAGAGACTTTCTCTCCAGTTTCTTTGAAAGACTCTTTCAGAATAATTATGGTACTAGTAGCTCATTTTGATTTGGAGTTACATCAGATGGATGTAAAGACTACGTTTCTCAATGGTAATATTGAGGAAACGAATGGTACAACCAGAAAACTTTGTAACCGGAGATCAAAAGTCTATGGTCTGTAAACTAAAGAAATCCGTCTATGGTCTCAAACAAGTATCTCGTCAATAGTATCATAAGTTCTATCAAGTTATTTCCTCGTTCGATTTTGAGGAAAATTCAGTAGATGGATGCATTTATCATAAGTTCAGTGGGAGCAAATGTATCTTCCTAGTTTTGTATGTCGATGACATACTTTTGGCAAGCAATGATATAGGCTTACTGCACGAAACCAAGAGATTTCTATCAAACAAATTTGAGATGAAAGATCTTGAGGACGCCTCTTTTGTATTGATGAAAATATACCGAGATCACTCTCAGGGCATATCACAAAAGAGCTATATTGAGAAGGTGCTTGATAGATTTGGCATGAGCAAATATGCCATAGGAGATACACCCATTGCTAAGGGTGATAAATTCAGTCTCGTTCAATGCCCCAAGAATGAGTTTGAAGCTATAGAAATACAGAAGATCCTTTATGCATCTGCAGTAAGGAGTCTGATGTATGCTCAGGTATGTACGCATCCGGATATAGCGTATATAATTGGAGTGTTAGGCAGATATTTAAGCAACCCTAGTATGGATTAATGGACAGCAGCAAAGAGGGTTTTACATTATTTACAGAGAACAAAAGATTACATGCTCACTTATAGAAGATTTGATCATTTGGAGATCATAGGGTATTCTGACTCCGATTATGCTAGATGCCTAGATAGTAAGAGATCTACTTCAAGCTATATTTACTTGCTTGCCGGATGAGCTGTATCATGGAAGAGTGTTAAGCAAACGCTCACAGCTTCATCCACCATAGAGGCAGAGTTTATAGCTTGTTATGACGCATCGAATCAAGGAATATTGCTGCGAAATTTTATCATCGGGCTGCGAATTATCGATGGCATTGAAAAGCCATTAAAGATTTATTGTGATAATAGAGTCGTTGTTCTATATTCCAATAACAACAGAAGCTCGTCAAAGTCTAAACACATAGACATTAAGTTTCTAGTTGTTAAAGAAAGAGTTCAGAGTCACCTAGTGTCTATAGAACATATCGAAAATAACTCTATGTTAGCAGATCCACTCACCAAAGGTCTAACGCCTAAGGTGTTTTATGAGCATACTGCTCATATAGGTGTTGTACCATTTAAAGATGTTCAAGATTAGTAGAAGTTAGATTTTATAAGTTCTCTTTTGACAGACACATTTGTTATTTGATATCAATAAAGTGATGGTTTTCTTTATACTCTAAATTTATATTTTGTTTTCTTTCTATCTGCTGTTTTGCGTAAAGTTGCGGTTTTGCATGAAAAGAAAGACTAAGGTTGATTCGTTGGAATCATAAAGTAGGACCAAATGGAAATAGGCATGTAAGATCATTTTTCGTGTAATTTCTATGCCACACATCCATACTTGATCTGTGTCATTGCGTGTATTGATTTGGTAATCATTGATGGGTTTAGTTGCCTACCTAAGTGCAATGAAGGCTACTTTGGTTTCATGTTGATATACAAGATGGTTCAGATTGTCTTAAGAGGTAATTTCTCAACTGACAGCAATAAAGTGCGCACTCAAGTTTTCATTATATAATTGTCTCAAGAAAAGCCCATGTAGCCCAAGTGGGAGATTGTTAGGTTATACGTTTATAACCAAAAATGGGCCACCTAGTTTTATAGCAATTATATAATATTAGGGTTGTCTAATTAAGTGGGGCTAATTAAGTGATCTAATTGAGGACTCAGGAAGCTACCTATTCAGTATGGACTACGTAATGTGTGGTTAACTAATCCTAGTCCAATAAGGATTGATGGGGTCTCTATTGGCTACTAGTATATAAGGACATAACTATAGGGTTTTGGTCTCCAAGCCAAATAGAACATGTGCTCTTCTCCTCTACCTCCATCAATAAAGAGAGCTCACATTGAGTATTCTGGCTGTGGAAGACCTTCTACCCTCAGGCTCTAATCAGTTAGTTGCTTCCGCTTTCATGATCTCATCCTTTGCTGTCAAACACAATGGATTCAGGTTAGTCACGAGTTTCTCTCAACAAATCTTTTCCTGACAATTTGGCATGATAGATTTTGGGATTATATTTGGTTTATTAATCCATTATGTAAATTTAGCATAAGATGCATCTCTCTTTTAAAACTTTGATTCTTAGACACTTTCAAATTGTTGGCCGCCCTTCTAAGGCTCCTAAAATTAAACATTCTATATATGTCGGGGCATCTTCTTCGAGCTTGGGTTAAAGCGAATTTGATGGAGCAACACATGGTATGGTTTGAGTTCGGCATTACGGTGTCCTCTAGCGCTAGCATGCTCAATGACTATAGTTACATTAATCTTCATTATATTTTCCCGATGAGATATATATTTCTATGTGTCTCATACTTTCAGAAAGGCTATACAATGGAAGATATTCTTTTTCCTCAAGGGCAAGTATTATTACCTCTTAGTGGTTGAATGCTTCAATCTTTTTGTTCTTCCTAAGTTCATGATGACATGTTTGGTAAATTTTATTATCGTTTTTCTTAATCTTAATCTAATTTCCTATTTTAGTAACTTTTGCTTTGCTTGGTCTCATAAGATGGAACTAGTTCGATCCAAGGATTAAAATATCAATGTCAGTGTTGATGTTTTTGGTTTGATTTTACGGATAATATCAATGACAATGTCGATATCGAAGATATTCCAGGAAAATACCAAAATTTATCTTAAAACTCAAAATTTTCAAAAGAAAACTTAAAAAAATGCTAAAACAAATGATATTGTATTATTTATACTAATTTTTATTTAAAATAATATCTTATTTATAATATATAAGACAATAAAATATACATATGTAATAGAAATACGATTAAATTTAATTTCATAGAATACTTTTAAAATCTACTTTACAAATTGTAACTAGTTCTAAATTACATTGAAAATAAATAAAAAAATCAATGTGGAGAGAAAATTATGATTTATATTTTTAGTACCATTTTTTATTAAAAAAAATGACTTGGAAAAAAAAATCAACATTTCTGTCGACATTTCAAAATATCGCCGACATTGTCGCAACAATATTCATAAATGTCTCGATGTTAGCTCATTTTTTACCGATACCAACGCATCCTCCACATTGTCGATATTTTACAGATATTGCATGGATACACAGATAAAACTATCTTTATACTCAATATCGATGTTGACACTTTAAAATACAAATATTGTCACGACAATGTCGAGAAATATCACGATATTTTAATCCATAGTTCGATCCTAACTTAGTTAAAATACTTTTAGACTTTCTTGATGTGATTAGAGCTTAGTGTTTCATGGAAGAAAGAAAAACTACCTTGTATAAGCAAAGAAAATGAAAGGACATCATGGAGTTACAAGCACATTCAACTAGTTGACACCCTACTTACAAACTCATGAGACTTTTATAAATAGCCGTTCTACAATCTAATTTTAGCCATATGTGTATATATATATATATATATATATATATGCAGATGCAGCTAACTAAATATATTCAGAGTTATAGCAATTTTGTAATAAAATTACCTGCTGTTTAAACCTCAATGATAAAAAATAAATAAATAAATAAAAAACCTCAACTAATTAGTCAAAAAATCTCAATCAATCAGTTAACGAAACCACACAAGTAGCTAGGTCAAAAAATTCCAACCAATCAATTAACAAAGCACAAGCAATTATCAAACAATCTTAACCAATCAATTAGCAAAACTCAACCAGTCAATTAACAAAACTAACCAATTAAAGGAGAATAATTGGGAGCAAAATTGGAATTTTATTATAAAAAGTGAAAGCAGATATATTAAAAGAAAAGGAAAAAAAACATTGTTAAAGGTAATTAAAAACCTAGTCCCACAAAATGCTGTTGAGCCTAATTATTTCCTCTACAAACTCATTACATATCTAACACTTCGAAATTTATTAATAATAAAAAAAAGAGTAAGTATTTAATTGTATATATTTATATAGCACAAATTAGCCAAATCTATAGAAAAGAATACCATAAAGATCCGTAACTAATAAACTAGTAGACAAAAATCATTCGACCACCAGATAATAAAATAGATGAAGAGATCTGAAAAACAAATGTTGACTGAAAATAACTTCTCTTAATTAGAGATTCTCTTTGAGTGTTCCTTTTTGGTTTCTCATATCTTCTCAAAGAAATGCAGTTTATGCAAAATTAATTTTTTTAAAGCTCGCGCGGTACTATGCCTATCATCTTATTTTCTTTTCTTTTCTTTTTGTTTTTTATTTTTTATCTTTTTTTTTTCCCTCTTGTTTCGCAGGTAGTGATTTTTCACCTTTTCTTTTATTTTTGTGTCGTTGACCCTTTGACCACGTTCATTTGTCCACGTGTATTGAAAACTGCACCCTTTTTGGGACGGGATTTTGACTGGTCAGTGGTCTCTAAACTCTATTTAGCTATATTTTCTCTTCCCTCTCCCACATGTGAAAAATGGTATTTTTAATTGAAAAATTGAGAGTACAAGTGCAGACCAGTAATGTATTTTTTTCTTTTGGCTTGAAGGGTAAACTTTTTTCGGGTCCTGTGTTAACTTTTCTTTGTTATAATTATAAACTTCCCTTCGACGTATTAGCAAGAACTAATTAATATTTCTTTATCTTTGTTTGATATCTTTTTTATCATCTTTTTTTATTCTATAACTATTTATTCTCTCTATTTCATCATGCGAGGGTGGAGATACGCATTCGGATGACCAAGTTGGATTTTGTTGTTTTGTTAATTCTTATATATATTCGGATGACCAATTATACACATTCTAAATGAGATTTTATTCAAGACACCTCAACGCACCAAAGATTACGTGATCTGCCTTCTATTATTTGTTTATCTATTAATATTGTACATTTGATGAGAACAACCCAGGAAGAGACAGCGAGAACAATTTAAGAACTAAAACCCGACAATAAGAAGAAGATTAGCTTAGGCTCAAAACTCAATCAACTAAACAATAGAATAATACAAGATATATACTTAGGTCTACTACTCTTCTAACCCCAATTTATACTATTTCCATTCTCTCCCTTTTTTGCATTTATATGTGTTTTTGCTTAAACTATATATGCGATTCTCTCTCAACACCTCATCACCAGTACCAAATTAAAAATAACTTGAAATGCGTTAAAAAGATAAGTATATTATACAAATATAGAAAATATTTTAAAAATTAAAAACCTGCATGCATGCATTATTAAGAAAGAGAGGGTGGGAAAATCAAAGTCGGTTCTACATATAATTTTTTTTAGGGATATTCTACATATAATTAATCCACAAAAACTTATTATTCCTTATATTTCTAGTATAATTAATTGTACGTTTTAAGGCGTACGTACAAACAAAGAAAACGTGCTTCAGCCTCTCCCACAGAGCTCATATCTTGGTGAATTAGTCGTCAATTACTGACAATTAATGCAACACTTCTACTGAATTTTATCCCAATTAGGATTAACGTTAATTCGCAAGAATGTATACAGATTATAGATGTAAGGCATGCCTAAACGTATGTCAACTAGAAGACGATTAGTTAAGGAAGAGCTTATTTAGTAACCATACCCCATTTTTATTGCAGGGCGATGATCACAACTTTTATAAGTGCGTAGGGTACTTCAAAACTACCGCTCGATCCAATTCAGCAACCCACTGTTGCCAATAGTAATCAACTGTTTGAAAAAAACGAGCACATAAATTTTTAAGACTCACCCTAATAATTGGTTACTAAACAATTCGAAATTTTACATTTTATTCTCAATAGTCTACACATTAAATTCAATATATCCCTTATCGAAACCCTTTTAGAGCTCGGATTTTGGTCCTTTCTCCTTAGTCATTTGGGTTGTTTTCATCTGGAGTTCATTTTTGCTTTTTTAATCAATTATGCACATGATGTGGCTCCACTTTGAAAAAAAAGAAAAAAAAAAGACCAGTAAAAGAGTCATTGTGTGTAAATTGTATATCTCTATCATTACTCATTTGTTTTGCTTAGAAAAGGTCACCCATAGTCGAAGCTCACCTACGAAGGTCGACCATATATATCAATGGTTGTTTTGTGTATTGCCCCCTCCCCTAAAATTATTTTCTGCCTCTGCGCCACTTGTCCCATGACGGCAAACAGAGTCAGCGTATCATCAGAGTCTCGTCCCAACACTTTTACCCTTGTTAGAAACACTAATCCTTGTAATTAATTTGTTAATTTCTTTGTATAATTTCGTTACTTGGTTAATTAGTTATTTCTCCTACTTTGTTGACGCGTATATAGGGTTTTTTTCTTTGTTGGTTCCTTGTAAACATCTTACAGATTATCTACTCATAATTCTTTTCAGCTGGGTTCATTTAGAGCAGCTGAGCACTACTTCATTAAAATATTCTTCCTAAAGATTTAAACAGTAACATTGCTTCTTCTTCATTGATTTCTTCTATCCCGATAGTTGTAATTAGACCAGTATGGGTGACTATTTTACCTCTATGATATTGCCCTTCCCAAAGAACTAGGGTAAGGTGTCACATTTCCTAAAAATCCAAACTTTGCGTGCTCGTTTTCTCCTTTCTTTTTGGCTCTTTCCTTATTCACCTACCCAGCCGCCAGGGTACAAAATTACTAAGCCATTCGTTAGAAATCCGCAAACAGGTTCCACATCCGGGGTGACAAATCCTTGTGCATTTCCTATAGAATTAGCATGTATTTAATCACGTACATGAAGAGGATTTGGGAGAAAAGTGTAATTCCAAGACGGGTGATGCTCGTGTTCGATCGTGGACAAAAAATTACTCCAACACTACCAATTAAATTGAGTCGAACTATCCTTTTTTTCAAAAAAAAAAAAAAAAAAGAAAAAGAAAAGTCGAACTATATTTCTTCCATCTAAAACTACAAACTTTTGTTGTGACTCGTCTAAGTGACACACTTATCATTTTCATTGTTGGGTACATGCTGTATATAAGTTGAAAACATTTTTCCTTACAAAATCTCGAAAGAGAATTGAATGTTTAAATATCCGATGTCAATTTCAAAATATAATAAAGTTTCCGAACATTACCAATTAATCTAATATTATTAAAGACATTTAATTCAAAAAAAAAATATTATTAAAGACATGTCACCTTTTGAATTAGCTTTATATGGACAGTAACATCTGAGTCCATTATGAATAGTAATTCACGTGTATCATGTGCTATATAGATGCTCTTTTTTCTCAACTCCTATTGGATTCCAATTGACAAATAATTAATATATATTAATCTAGAAGAGCTTTTTAAGATTAAGACATTTAGCTGTTAACGTAGAAAGCACGCAATAAAATCATATGTATATTAGACCTACTGCATAATTAGCTTTTTAATTTGGAATAAATCCAAGCTATATGTTTCCTTTCATGTTTGCTTTTAATTTTTTTCCCTTTCTTTTCGGGTGCACTACTGCATCCTAATCAAAAATATATATTTTATGATCCTTGACTTGGACTATTTGCATTCAGAGATAATGATATATATACTTAAACTCGCCCTATTTGCATTCTTTAATTTGAAATTCTACGTTAATCATTGCCATTTACTTGGAAATTTTGATAAAGATGGATGCAATGCTGTCATTATTATGGTATTAAATAATTATAAAAATTAGATCTTCATAATCTTTTTATTTGTCGTTTCCGGTTATCAAAAGCTACATCTGACATATACAGAAACATAAGTGAACCCACAAGGAGATAGTATAATACAAATGAAGCTGAAATGTTTAAGGGCAGTTGTGGTGCTGCATTTTAAACTAATAAAAAGGAGTTCTTCATTTATGTGGACTGTATATATGGTGCTATATTGCAAGTGCTCTTTAACTTTTTCCATTGAAAACAAAAAATGATAACTCACTAATTAAAAAGTAACACATATCTCAATCTTAATCAACAAATTAAGGAAGCTTCCTTAAATTGTTTCTTTCTCGCATCTCGCTTTGTACACAAGGGACAAAACCTTCCATATTTTGTAAGGAAAAACCGAATATAACTACTGGTGATCACTGTTATTGATTTTCAGACTATCACCAATCCATTAATCAACGTATGCAATCATAACGAAAGCAATAGTAATAAGAAGTATATATATGGTGATCACAGACAAGCCTAATAATAACCGCATTTCTTCTTGAAGTGAAGGATCTGAGCTCAAATTCTTATTATCAAATCAAAAAAGAATAGCGTATATATATATTCTCAAGCTTAATACCGAGTTGGCAACTACACCTACTTGTTATTTTGAGGTCCAAGAGTTTAAATTTCTTACATGCTTGTACCAAAAACAAAAGGTGTGACTATCCAAAATTGCTAGGTGATTTATACTACTTACCACAATCCTTCAATCTTTTACAAAGTAAAGGATCCAAAAAGTGACTATCCATTATTTCAAAATCTTTACGTTAACTGTTTTTGGTAAAAGGGAAAGGGGAAATGAAACATATATAAATAGTGTAGGAGGAAAGAGAAGTGTGAAAGAGATATCTTGGTAGTAACTAGGATTCTCAAAGTTATTCAATATAATAGAAATAGAGAGAATGATTGTTTTTGCGCATATAATAGAAAGAGAGGAGGAAGGATGGATTAATTATTTTTGCTTGTAAAAAGCATATTAACATTAAAAAAATAAAAAATAAATAAAAAGGATAATATTCATTTTCGCTTGGAATGCTTATTGAATATTTATATATAATTTATTTTAGCATGTCCTTTTGCAAAACAGTTTTTGTTTTTGTTTCTGTTTTATAAAATACTTTTAGAGAAGGGCTTATCTTTTAAAACTTTTCAAAATATTTGACTTATAAATTAACAAAGTTCAATGCCACACTCTATGTAAGGGCCGATTTTTAGTTATGGCCGAATTAAACAATTTAACTAATTATTTAATTATGTTATAATACGAAAGATTGTCGTTACAAAAGCGGAAAAATAAAAATAACACACTGAAATTTTTACTTAGTTCAGTTATCTCCGATAACCTATGTCCAAGAGAACACGTCTAGAGAATTAAACACTATTAGTAAATTTCAAAATAAATACAAACACTAATTTAGTTCACATAATAAAAGACTCTCCCTTTTGATTGTCGCAATGTAGATGTATTCCTTCAGCAATATATCTAGTGAGCACCATTTATCTTAGGTTTGACTTCGTACTTCCGAAATCCCTTCAGAGTCTTAAAGTCGGTCCTCTTCTGAAGATTTTCAGCACTTCTCCTGAAGTACTGTATCACAAGACTAGGAAAACTCCTAAGTCTAAGGAAATGGCTAAAAAGAAAAATCTTTCGATTACGCTCAATAGTCGAAATATAATATATGCTCTATCTAAAGCTACTCTTGAGTGGCCTTCATACGAAGCTCCTAACTTTCACAATTAAGTATCTATAAAACAATATTTAAATGCATTTAATATTGACTATAGAAGACTTGTAAGATTAGCCATGTTAGTCTCTAAACTTAGAAAACTGAGCTGGAAAGTTGATTCTACATAGATGTTGCAATATGAATCTGTCAACACAATCATATTGTAACATAAAAAGAAAACGTTGCCTTCTTTCCTGAAATAGAAAATACGATTACCCAATATTTTTGACAGTTAATCAATCAAAAATATTTAGAATCAGCACAAAACATTAAGGAAACTTCCACAATAATTAATCAATCCAAATCTCTTAATTGGTGGTATTTTCCTTAACCAAATGTGAACAACCTTTCATAGACTAAGGGCCCGTTTGGGATAACTTTTACTTCCTGAAGTAAAAGTTCCGGAAGATCTTCCTGTAAAAGCTAGTGGGTCCATGCTTCATTAAAAAGATCTTCTAATTAAAAAAAGATCTTCTGACAATTCATCCAAACACCCCCAAAAGTAACTTTTGAGCTCCAAAAGATCTTTGGAAGCTATGCCAAACAGGCCCAAATTAGATAACTACCTAATATCTATCTTATAGTACTAAAACATATCAAGATACGTGGTTAATACACAAGATCACATCTAATCAGTAAATAATCAAATATTAGTGAATATATTTATAAAAAAATAAAATGTTTTAATGTCCTGTAGTGTAATAAATATCAATATTAATTATTTCCTAAATAAATATTGAAACACTGTCAATCATTAACAATCAGCCAATTAGTGATCTAAAAGTATATATTAGATGAGTACTGAAAAATTCAACAGATCAAATATTTAGTCGCATATTATAACATAACTAATAAAGCAGTCATATTGTAACATGAAGTTGCTAACAGATTTTTCATTTCACTCTACAACATAAAAAGGCTAATTTGCAGTGAGTTTTCAAAGCTAGGCCTTTACTAAAACTCTCACTTTCGATTGAAAGGATCAAATTTCATCTTTATTACAATGTTATAACTCTTTAGTAGTTTCATAGGATTTTGAAACATTATATTGCCTTTTGCTAAAAATGAAAAATTATATAATTTAGTATGTAATAATTTTTTCCATAAATAATATCTTTAATTATCGAACTTTATAGGTAATTTTTCTAATAACAAAATCTAAAGTAATCTACACACAAATCTAAATATTTTCGACACACAAATATAGGATATAGACTTTTGTTTTAAAATATACATTGAAAACACAAAGGATATTGTTAAATAGAGAGATGCTGAACAGACAAACGAAAGAAAAACTTAATAAATTAACTAAACTTGAGAAAAAAGGGCAAAACCATAATGACTAATATGGGACAAGCTTCCTTATGCCTGTATCTCTATTTAACTAAAAAGGGACAGGTATTTTTTTTAACATTTTTTCTCTATCTACATGGATTGTCTCACTTTCCCTTACATATTGTAAAAAGTGGTAAAAACATCCCTCAAAAAAATGTGCTATTTTCTATTTCGTAAATACTCCTTCATTCAGTTTGGCGGATGGAAATTGAAACTTGGCAACATTTGAGGACACTTTGATATTCTTTTTTCGGACACTTTAAGTCTTTATTTCAAGACAACTATTATACAAGTTACATATTTCATAGGACAAAAAAAAACTAAAATTCATACCTATTCAAAACAGAAAAAAAAAAATAGAAATGAAATAAAATGAATATTCCCTGAAAACCAATTTCATCCATTTTTTTTTTCCTATTTAGAAATTTCATAGTTCTTTTTCCCTTATATATTCAAGAGAGTTATACTACTGTCAAACGAGTTTGATGAATTACAATCCTCCGTTAGGATAGATCTTATAGTGGGACACACATATGAGACTAAAATTCATCAAACACGTGTGACATTAGTACCCCATATACTCAACTTTGTTGGTTTCTCTATTAATTTTAGTTTAGTGCTAATCCGAAATCGATCATACTTTGTAGTTTAATTTGTATGGATTTTGGTCCATGAACCAACGGCGCCACGTACCTTCAAATAATTCCTCTTGAAGGAGGCCCAAAACCCATAATTCATATAGATGTGGTCCATACAACCTTGAATAAGGTTGTAGATGGACTTTCACCAGCTAGTAATTGTGGTACTGGTGTAGTACCTGTCAAATCTCCTCTAGAAAAAATGCTAGTATGGTACTCAATGAATCACTAAATAGACAGTAGATGAATAGTAATGGTATTAAGTATTTTGGGAAGTAACAAGAAAGAGTATATAAGAGATAGAAAAAAAGACAAAGAAGAAAATAATTATAGGGTTTTGGAGAATTGTGACAGCTTACTTTTTGTGTGAGGCATAAGGTGCTATTTGTAGTGGCCTTGTGGTCCCAAAATACTAGGGTTGATGGCTTTGTACCCCCTGAGTCCCCTGGAAAGATGGGAAGGAATCCTACTTACCTATTGTACAGACAAGGGATACGTAATAGGGTCAGGTGTCAACCACTCTGCAGTCTGAGCTATTTTTTGTGTATTGTTGTAGTAATACTTCGGTTGTTTAGTGGTCGAAATTTCTCTTCTTTATTGAGTAGTCAGTCAGGATGGTCAACTAGTATTATTGGTTATCCTCTCTTGTTCGGGCCATCTCGAACCACTGTTATTATTTGTTTGAGACTTTACCTTCCGGCTTAAGAGTTTTACTGGTTCCATACGGTCCGACCATGTTGTTGACCATTTGGAAGGTGTTCGGCCCATAATCGAGCTTGTCGTTGTGTGCTAGCTACAACATGTCGTTTCGAGCCATGTGTCAAGGCCACATGTCATTTTCTAATTGGTCGGAGGAAATTACCCTAAACAGTAGTCATGTGGTTTGAAAGCAATGATGAATGAGGCTTAATTGGGTTTAAAATTCAAAAAGAATTTCCATAAAATCTTCTTTATGATAGCACCCAAGTTATTATGAATTGACTGACAATTTGATATTTATTCTTTAGTATCTCAACAAACTACAAAGAAGAGATATCAAATTTACACAAATTCAAATTTTTCTTTTAGGGAAAATTCTGGAAAGGAGGAGTGGGGTCCCTTTTATAGTTTGTTTTTACTTTTATTTTTAAATTAAACTTGCTTTTTTTGTTTTTTTTTTTTTTCTAATTTTTCCCCTTCCCGGAGAGGTATGTAACTTGATCATTTTGCCTCCTTAATCAAAAGGTATTCGTGTCAAGAAAAAATTCCAACTGACTTAGAAAAGTGTCTCATGTATCAGTTTCTATCTAGAAAATGGACAAAATTAAGTAGTAGTTACAAAATGAAAAATAACACTGGGGGGCACTTTTCCAAACTTTTTATAACATAGGGTTTGCAAAGTGAGAAAATCTACTTAGGCTGAAGGGAAAAAATAGACATTGAAAAATAATGGGCCCAAGGACTGAAAGCCTCCACAATTTCCCTCCCCGTTCAAAATCCCCCTTCTACCAAACAAAAAGTTGGCTTTCGTTCACTCGGTCCCCAAATTTTCCTCCAACCCCAGCCTCTCCTCTCCCAAAAACCCGGGCTCTCACCCAATTAAAAAAGAGTTAATCATGGGAAGCCAAAAATGTAAATAGGAGGGCTGAATTGAGACATCAACAGAAAGAGAAAAAAGCATATAAATAAAAATCTCCATATGCTCAAAGGCATGTAAATTTCATTTTTGGGGTCATTTATTAGCTTTGTGAGACTAGTCGAAGTCATACTTGCTCCCCTTTGAAATTTTTCCGTAGAAAAGAAAAATAAATCTTTCACAGACAAGACGTAGTGGAGGATTGTTTTTCAAGATTTTGTTTCGGATACACATCTCATTGGCTAGATATTCCGTCCTTTTGGGGTAAGCAATTATGTATATATCTCATCTTTATTAATATATTGCAAGAGACAAATCCCATTTTCCACAAAAGCTAATTATCTTAAACTATATTTTATCTAATCAATTTAGCTGCGTGTTAAAATTAGAGGTACGGCGTGGTACGGTGGAATGATGACGTAACTGATTAGTGCTGATGACGAGAAATAATTTTTTTGGGTGTGAATAAGTGGAACCATATTTGACCATCTTACTAAACCAATGAGAGCTTCAGGCCAAATCATGCCGCTGTTAACGAAATGTAATTAAGTTTGTAACCTTCGACTCCATTTCCTAATCACGCACGTGCCAAATTTCAAGATGGGACATGGGGTGTTCTCCTTTCCTTTTTCTTATAATAAATGTGGACGTGGGGTTTTGTCACTCTTGCCCTCCCAGCCTGGACTACTATACTCAAACAATTATGCTCACACGTTTGCAGAATCTTATTAATTGTTAATAGTTTATGGTTACACATACGTTTGTATCCCTGTCCACTTTTCTTTTCTTTTCTTTTTTTTTTTTTTTTTGGCCTGAAGGACTTTTGTATCGATATCCGAAGTTCTAACTTATATTAATAATGCTAGTGGATGATGATCTTTTGTTACAATTTGATATAATGCAATCGTATTGATATGATATTTTGTACTATTTCTTCTGTATTATTAGAGCTGTTAAAAGGGCTGTCAGCCCATTAGCACAGTTTCTGCAAGTACGGCACCTTATGACACAGCACCTAAATACTATTTAATTGTATCGATCGTGTTTGACACATAAGTTAAGCAGGATAGATTAAGCACACCATACCTACAGGCACGTCACAGCCCATTGACATAGTTGACACAGCTCGGTGTGGCGTGTTGCCATACCAAGGCCCATTGTCCACACATAGTGTGCACATGGTGCCTACGTTGTGCCCACGGTGGTGCCAACGGGTAGAGAATTTTGTAATTATATAAGAGTATTTTTGTCCAGGATCATTAGTTAAGTCCATGGCCAAATAACCCCTATTTGAGGGCTAAGAATTAAGAGAAAATTGTTGTAAATTCAAAACGCAATTATTTTGCCTCAATTTTACCATATGTTTGCTCGGCAAAAATCATATTTCCTCCTACCAGAAGGCTAAAAACTCAAAAGGCTCTTTAGGGGGGGTGACCCAGGTGCCCATAGAGGGCCTTGGCCACCAGCATGATAGGAGCTTAGCTATGAACCTCCTTACCTTATCAATGAAGGAAATGATGTTTATTCATGTCCACGTGTTGCCTATGTGTTGCTTTCGTTGTTGCTTATTTATTGCTTATATGTTGCCTCGATATGCTTACTTTGTGCTCGCTTGTTACGTGATTGCTGCTATCAAATTGCTTGCTTTGTGCTTGCTCAATGCTATGTCATTGCCCTTTATCACGGTGTTGCCTGTGACATGGCTACCCAATGGGTTTGTTTGCCTATAGGCTTGCATTCTACGCTGACTTGCTAGCTCCGAGCGATAGCAAGTGCCGCACGTTCTGCCTATTTCAAAGTGTCAAAGAGGCGGCCCATGACAGTTGGTATCATAGCTTCGGTTAGAAAGCTTGGGAAAGTCTGTTGGGATGGCGAACAACGTCCAGAGGATCATTGCGATTGAGAAGCGCCTAGAGAACTCGATGGGATCGAGTTCAAGGTCAGAGACCTCACCAGCGCAAGAGATAGGTTCGATGCTGCGGGATTACAATAAAAGATCGAGACACTAGAGAGAGATGTAGAACACATGCTCAACCAGATAAACAACCTCGAGCGGAGGAGAGGATCTCCAAGCCCTTCTAGCCCACCACTGGGCGATGAACGTGTCGAGAACTTAGAGACGTCGGTGAACAACCTCCAAGACACGGTCAATGACATGGTGGAGAATTGTCAGGGGGCAATAGGCGCACTGAGACATAAGATTGAGGAGATAAACACCAAACTCAACCTCACCATCTGAGCGGTGAGGAGCCAACCCGTAGCTGCTCTAACGGGAATGGCTTATACGAGAGCTAAAGTGCCCGAGCCACGGTATTATAGGGGCGCGAGGAATGCCAAGGAAGTTCAGAATTTCCTCTTCAATATGGAGCAATACTTCCGGGCCGTACAACCCAACTCAGAGGACTCCAAGGTTTCAATGGCTACAATGTACTTGTCTGGGGATACCAAAGTGTAGTGGAGGATGAAGTATGATGATATTCAGCACAGGAGGTGTACCATAGCCATGTGGGATGACCTTCAAGGGAATTGAGAACTCAATTCTTCCCTGAAAATGTGTCATATCTGGCTCGACACCAGCTACGAGAATTGAAACAAACGGGCACTGTCTGCGAGTATGTCAAGAAGTTCTCAGGACTGATACTTGACATCAAAGATATATATGAAGCAGATAAGCTTTTTCACTTCTACGAAGGCCTCAAGCCTTAGGCTAGAACAGAGCTGCAAAGGCAAAGGATCCAAGATCTTGCCACCGCTCAAATGGCCGCTGAGCGTTTAACTGACTATACATCGGAGAACACCCAACAGAAGAAGAATCAACCCACTCAGAGTTTAAGCAATCCGAGTGGCAAGAAACAAGGGAAGCCGGGGCAGAGCAAAAGTAGGGGAGCGGACAAGAAGAGCAATGAGTCCAACTCCTCCTCGAGTAGTAATGCCCTACCCTATGGGAAGAAACTGATGTCTTGTTTTCTTTGCAAGGGACCGCACAAGGCCTCCGAATGCCCTCATAAGCACAAGCTGAGTGCTATTTAGGCCTCAATTGCTCAAGAAGAACAAGGCGAGGGTGAAGAGGATGACGAGTGCCAGATGGGGGCCCTGAGCCCGCTAAATGCCCACAAGAAGTATAGAGTTGAAGTGAAGAAGGCTCCTAGGAAAGGGCTTATGTACGTAGATGCCACATTGAATGGGAAGCCCGCGACTAGCGTGATGATCGACATGGGCACCACCCATAACTTCGTGTCAGATGCCGAAGCACGGCGCCTTGGGCTAAAGATTGGGAAGGACACTGGCCGTATGAAGGCGGTCAACTCGAAAGCCTTGGCTACGACAGGAATAGCCAAGCAAGTCTGTGTCAAGATTGGCACCTGGGAGGGACTGACCGACTTGGTCGTGGTGCAAATGGACAACTTCTATGTCATCTTAGGGATGGAATTCTTAGTGGAGAAAGGTGCTATCCCCATCCCATCAACGGGAAGCTTGCTGATTATGGGGAAAAAATCTGCCGTGGTGCCTGTGAAGGTGAAGTAAGCTAATGATGTGAAGCTCTTGTCTGCCCTACAGTTCAAGAAGAGTGTGAAGCGACAAGAATCAACATACGTGGCGGTCCCTTCTGTTTATGAAGAATGAGGTGAGGAGATCATTCCTCCTGAAATCGATGGCGTGCTGAGAAGATACGGGGATGTGATGTCGGACCAACTCCCTAAAGCCTTGCCACCAAGACGAGGCATCGACTACCAGATCGAGCTACTCCCAGGTGCCAAGCCACCCGCTAGAGCGCCCTATCGGATGGCACCACCTGAGTTGGAGGAACTCAGGAGGCAGTTGAATGAATTGATGGAGGCAGGCTTCATCAGACTATCGAAAGCACCGTTTGGAGCACTGGTGCTATTCCAGATTAAGCATGACGGGAGCTTGAGACTGTGCATTAATTATAGAGCTCTCAACAAGGTGACAGTACGAAACACCTACCCCATTCTGCTGATTGCGGATCTGTTCGAACAGTTGAGCAAGGCCAAGTACTTTACCAAGCTTGATTTGAGATCAGGCTACTACCAAGTGCGAATTGCCGATGGGGATGAGCAAAAGACCACATGTGTCAACTAGTATGGGGCGTTCGAGTTCCTCGTGATGCCATTCGGGTTGACCAATGCACCAGCCACTTTCTGTACACTAACCAAGTTTTCCATGAGTATCTGGACAAGTTTGTGATCGTCTACTTGGACGATATCGTGGTATATAGTGCATCGATAGAGGAGCACAAGGAGCACTTAGCCATGGTGTTTCAGAAATTGAGGGATAATCAATTCTACATGAAGCGGGAGAAATGCTCGTTCGCACAGGAGATCTTCAAGTTCCTAGGCCATGTAGTTGAATGTAGCCATATCCAGATGGACCTAGAGAAGGTAAGGGCCATCCAAGAGTGGAAGGCCCCTACCAACATGAAGAAACTGCACTCGTTCCTCGGTTTAGCAAACTACTATTGGCATTTCGTAGAAGGCTACTCAAGACGAGCGGCACCCTTGACAGAGTTATTGAAGAAGGGTGTTACTTGAGCGTGGACCGTAGAGTGCGAAAAGGCCTTTGAGAATCTGAAAGAGGCCATGATAAGAGATCATGTCCTTGCCTTACCAGACATTGACAAGCCCTTTGAAGTACAGACGAACGCGTCAGACTATGCTTTGGGAGGGGTGCTATTGCAAGAGGGCCACCCCGTGGCATATGAAAATCGTAAGCTTGCTGAAGCCGAACGAAGATACACAGCCTAAGAGAAGGAGCTTCTCACCTTGATCCATTGCTTACGGGTGTGGAGGCATTATTTATTGGGGTCGAAGTTTGTAGTGAAGACGGACAACTCGGCTGTTAGTCACTTCCTCACGCAGCCAAAATTTACCCCGAAACAAGCCCGATGGCAGGAATTCGTGGCCGAATTCGATTTTCACTTTGAACACAAGGCGGGCCGCTCAAATCAGGTAGCAGATGCCTTAAGCCGCAAGGCGGAGCTTACGGTTTTGAAACTTCTAGCCAATATGTTGGCTAGTGTGGTAAACACTCCCATCAAAGAGCGTATCAAGGAGAACCTGGAGAAGGACTCCGTCGTCAAAACCATCCTGAAGCTCGTGGAAGAAGGCAAGACTCGCCAATTCTGGGTGGAGGATGACCTTCTATGGGCCAAGGGTAGCCGTTTGTATGTCCTAGAGGCGGGAGACTTTCGGAGGGCACTCATGAGCGAGTGCCACGACACTTTATGGGCGGGCCATCCAGGGTGGTAGAGAACGCATGCTCTTTTGAAATAAGGGTACTACTGGCCGCTGATGCGAGATGATGTGGCGGAATACACCAAGACCTGTCTCACCTGCCAACAAAATAAAGTGCTGAGACAAAAGACGCCTGGGTTATTGGAACTGCTACTTGTCCTAAGCAGACTATGTGAGAGCGTCTCGCTTGATTTCATTGCGAACCTGCCGAAGACATGGGAGTTTGAAAATATCTTAGTGATAGTGGACAGATTTTCAAAGTATGCAACTTTTATTCCAGCGCCGAAACACAGTCCGGCAGAGGAAGTGGCCAGACTCTTTTTCAGACATGTCGTGAAATATTGGGGCATGCCCCAGAACATAGTAAGTGACCGAGATGCCAGATTCACGGGTTCATTTTGGTCTGAACTCTTTCATCTCCTTGGGTCACAACTAAACATCTCCTCGAGCTACCATCCGCAGACCGATGGACAGACAGAAAGATTCAATGGGATGTTAGAGGAGTACTTGTGGCATTTTGCTAGTGCTAATCAGAAGAATTGGCCGCAACTAGTTGATGTAGCTCAATTTTGCTTCAATGCTCAGAAGAGTTCTTCAACTAATAAGAGCACTTTTGAGATTGTTAATGGCCAACAGCCATTGTTACCCCACACAGTGAATGAGTATCATGGAAAGAATCCCCGAGCCTTCATCTTCACAAGAGAATGGAAGAAAAATACTGAGATTGCCCGAGCCTATCTAGAGAAAGCCTCTAAGAGAATGAAGAAGTGGGCAGATCGAGGTAGACGGCCGCTAGAGTTCCAACTTGGAGACATGGTGTTGATCAAGCTTTCGCCTGAACAACTGAGATTCAGAGGGGCCAAAGACAAAAGACTTGTACGTAAGTACGAAGGTCTCATACCTGTTATTTCAAAAGTGGGCAAAGCATCTTATAAGCTCGACACCCTTGCGTGACTCAAGATACACCCGGTGATTCACGTCAGCAATCTCAAACCGTATCACGAAGATATAGCAGATCCAGTACGTAACCAACCGACCAGAGGACCTATTGATCTCACGCCACAGAGCAGCAGAGAACCTGAAGAAGTCTTTGCGGAGAGAACGGTGACTGCAGGAACCAGATAGCCGAAGAAGGAGTATCTCGTCAAGTGGAAGGGCCTCAGAGAAGAAGAAACCAGCTGGGAGAGGGCGGAAGACTTGAAGAAGCTACTGCAGAAGATTGAAGATCGTAAAGCTGCCAAGTCATCGAGGACGCCGACAAGCTGAGTGGGGGAGAATGTGGCGTGTTGCCACACCAAGGCCCATGATGCCCACACATAATGTGCACATGGTGCCTACGTTGTGCCCACGGTGGTACCAACGGATGAGAAATTTTGTAATTATATAAGGGTATTTTTGTCCAAGATCATTAGTTAAGTCCGTGGCCAAATACCCCCTATTTGAGTGCTAAGAATTAGGGAAAAATTGTTGTAAATTCAAAACACAATTAGGGAAAAATTGTTGTAAATTCAAAACGCAATTATTTTGCTTCAATTTTGCCATATGTTTGCTCGGCAAAAATCATGTTTCCTCCTGCCAGAAGGCTAAAAGCTCAAAAGGCTCTTTTGGGGGGGGTGACCCAGGTGCCCATGGGGGGCCTTGGCAACTAGCATGATAGGGGCTTAGCTGTGAACTTCCTTGCCCTATCAATGAAGGAAATGATGTTTATTCATGTCCACGTGTTGCCTATGTGTTGCTTTCAGTGTTGCTTGTTTGTTGCTTATGTGTTGCCTCGATATGCTTGCTTTGTGCTCGCTTGTTATGTGATTGCCGCTATCGAATTGCTTGCTTTGTGCTTGCTCAATGCTATGTCATTGCCCTTTATAACAGTGTTGCATGTGGCATGGCTAACCAATGAGTTTGTTTGCCAACAGGCTTGCGTTCTAGGCTGACTTACTAGCTCCGAGCGGTAACAAGTGCCGCACGTTTCGCCTATTTCGAAGTGTCAAAGAGGTGGCCGTGACACTTGGCATACTAGCACATCATACATATGAATTTTATGTTTCCATTATTTTGGTATAATCTCACCTAGAGTTCCCATCCTTTCTCCGATATATCATTTAAGTCCATGTTCTTATTTTTGTAGCATTTGAATCTCCAAACTTTCCATTTTGTCTCAATTAAGTCCTATTTAGTCAATTCCATCCAAAATTGTTGTCAAATATCATGTGATGGGCTATGTTCCATTTGGCAGGGGTATGAGTTAGAAATATGAGAAAAATCAATAGGAAGTCATCAATCTCACCCTAGCAGCCACTCTTTCCCTCAAATCTCACCCTACTTGGTTATTTCTTTTTCTTTTCTTTTCTTTCGTTCTTTCTTTTTTTTTCGAATTTGCATTTTCATTGTGAATTGGAGCAAATCTTTCAGATCGTCTTCGGTGTTTGAACATACAGATTAAATCCTTGTTTATCATATGAGTGCTTTGCATCTAAAACTATCAAAAGTTCTTTTTCCACAAGCTTTGCCTAGATCTGCTGTAAAATTGTGTGAATTTCGTCTCTATAATCTAGTTAGTTTCCTTGCAAAAATGGAGGAATCAAACTTCTTAAGTCCTACACTGAGTTAACTCTGAAAAGATGGTTGTAATGGGATTGGGAGCACAAGGATGATGACATCTTGTGTATTGTACATGAATAAAATTGTTTGTTAATTTTTGTGTTTCTCAAGTCTTTCTATAGCGTCTATTATTAAGTTTTAGTTATTAAGTGATTTTTATTGACTAATTTTATCAATAAGAGGGGGGAAAAAATCCTTGTGTCAGCATTGAAAATTATTAGGATCTTTTAAATTTTTTTTATTGTTTCTATGAAGAGCAAAATTATGCTCTTTCCTTTTCTTTTCTTTTTTTTTTTCCTCTTCCTTTTTTGTTAAGGACAATAATGCCTCCATATGTCATCTCTCGTGCTCTTGGAGAATGAACCCTAAATGTCTTCATCTGTTATATTGTATTGATCTTATCCTTATCTTAGTTGGCAATGAGCAAATCAAAGGAAAGCTTAAATCATCAGTAGAAATACTTCTTATTCTTTTATTTTTTTTTTTTTTTTTGGCTCAAGATGCAGTAGTGCATCTTGAATATTATTCCCTCAATTTGATATTGGAGGACAATAAAATTTTTTTTGTCTTTTTAGTATGGAGTTTTGATGCTTTAAGTATAGAGTTAGATATTAGACAATTTGCAAACAAATTGTTTTCTGAGATTGATGATATTCCATTGATTTTTCGCCTCTATTTTCAACTCATACCCCTGCTAAACAGAACATGTGCCCATCACGTGATGTTTAACAGCAGTTTTAAATGAAAATGACTAAATAGGACTTAATTGGGACAAATTGGTAAGTTTAGGGATTCAAATGCTACAAAAATAAGAATAAGGACTTAAGTGATATGTCTGGGAAAGGATGGGGACCTAGGTGATATTATCCTAATTATTTTTCCTGGACTCTAATAGTATATTTATTTATTTTTCTTTGTCTTTTTCTTCTTTTTTTCCTCATCCAAGCTCAACTCTAGCTACAAAAATTTCACTATAGCTTAATATTTTTTATTCGGTTACATTTTAATAATATTTGGGGAAAAAAATTCATAGAAATGACACTAAGATTTAAAAGTTATCTAATTAAATTGATCAATTTTGATCCAAATAAATTGACACATCTAGGTACATAGACAGATACAACTACAAAAAAGAAAGTCTTTAGCGACGACATCTATAGCGGTGACATGTAAACATTATTTATAGCGACGACAACAACGAGCTTGTCGTCGCCATTGAAGGTCAACGGGAAAAGTTGACCATTAAAGCTATAGCGACGACATTTTTCGTCGTTATAGGTGTACAAAGTAGCGACGACTCGAAAATGTCGTCGCTATAGATTGTACAGAAAAATGCGCCCACGTACAGTAACTTACTCGCGAGAAAGTAGGTGCATTTATGGGGAATAGTAAAAATATTAGACCCTATAGCGGCGACATATATCGTCGCTATAGAGTTTTTTAAAATTTTTTATAATTTAAAATTGGAATTAATTAATACAAGAAGTTAAAAAGACTATAGCGACGACACAATGTTGTCGCTATATAGTTTTTTAAAATTTGTTTATAATTTAAAATAGGAATTAAATAATAAAAAAAAATTAAAAACACTATAGTGACGACAATATGTCGCCGCTATAGCTCAATCCGAAAATTTGGGCGGGTAATTAGTGGCCGCCCAAATTTGACCCAAAAAAAATTAAAATTAAAACTATGTCGTCGAGGTTATAGCGACGACATTTTTCCAATTTGTCGCCACTATAGGTCCTGAAACATAAAAACTTGCAGATCGTCTTCTTCCTCCGTTTTTTCACAAACAACCATATTTCTCTCTCTCTCTTTCACCTCTCTCTCTCTATCCAATCCGCTAGCACTCTTACTCGTCATTCTCTCTCTCTATCTCAAGGTATTGATCTCACTCTCTCTCTATATTTCTCTTGTTTTGTCTCTCTCTCTATAACACACTCTCTCTCTATCTCTCTCAGTGAGTCCGCACCGCCGCCGTCCTCCACCACCGTCGACCGGCCGGCTGAAAGGTGAGTTTTTTTTTTTAAATATTTTTTTACACTATTAAAAATATTTTATGAATTAATTATTTAAAATATTGAAAATGAGAATTAGATTATATTATTGTTAGATTTATGTATTTGTTAATAATATGTTAGTTTTATACAATAGTTGAAAATAATTAGGTTAGATTATTATTAAATTGTGGATATGTTTATATTATTAGTTAAAAATAATAGATTAGTTTATATTATTTAAATTGTATAATATGATTTTTCTATATTAGATTTGTGATATGGTTAGATAATGTAGGATTATTTTGGATTTGGGATATGGTGAGATTATTTTATTTTTAGGAATATTATGGGATTTATTTTGTTATATTAAATTATTTTTTAAATTATGTCGGTTTGTGGTTAAATTGAACATGTGAGATTATTGTTTGTATGAAAATGATATGAAAAAATTATATTTGTATGAATGTTAGATTAGTGATTTAAATTTTCGGTCTATGTTGTTTTTTTTCCGTATTTGGAATTATGTTAAATTAGATTAGAAATAATAAAATTTGATTAATATGAATGTTAGATTAGTGATTTAATTTAATGATAAATGATGAAATTAGATTAGATTAGATTAAATCTTGTAATTTAATTAGAAATATGATATAATAATAAAAAATATGATAAAAATAAATAATAACAATAATAAAACAAAGAATAACTAAAAGGTAATAATTTATGCCCAAAGATAATAATTTAATTTAATTTAATTTAATAAGGTATAATAATAATAATAACTTATACCCAAAGCTAATAATTTAATTCAGAAAATAATAAAACACCCAAAAATACCCATATAATGCACAAAATACCCAAAATGTCCCTAGAGTAATAAAGTACTCATAAAATTATAAAATATCCAAAAATAAAAATTTAATTACCAAAACACCCAAAATGCCCCTAGAGTAATGAAATACTCAAAATGCTCTTAGAGTAAATAAAAAACTCATAAAATTAAAAAATATAATAAAATACCTATATAATTCACAAAATACCCAAAATGCCCCTAGAGTAATGAAATACTCAAAATGCCCCTAGAGTAATACAATACTCATAAAGTAATAAAATATCTTTAAAAAAAATTTATTTAACGAAATACCCAAAATACCCCTAGAGTAATACCTAAAGATAACAATTTAATTAAGAAAATAATAAAGTACCCAAAAATACCCATATAATTCATAAAATACCCAAAATACCCCTACAATAATAAAATACTCATAAAGTAATGAAATACCCAAAATTACCCATATAATTCAGAAAATACTTATATTAATTTTTTTTAATGTGTTTTTTTGTTATCGAATTATAATGTGTATTTTTGCTATGAAATTATTTTAAATTTTAATTTAAAATTTTAAATTATATTTTATGTTTCAAATATTTTATATTTATTTCTATTTTTATTTTTTATAATTTTATTTCTAATTTTAAGAATTTAATTATATAAAAAAAATTATTACATCTATGTCGTCGCTATTATGTCGTCGCTATACCTATATTTAAATATATATTTTTAAAAAAAATATACCTATAGCGACGAAAAATGCCGTCGCTGTAACTAAATTTAAATATATATTTTTTTAAAAATATACCTATAGCGACGACATTTATCGTCACTATAACTACATTTAAATATATTTTTTAAAAAAATATATACCTATAGCGACGAGAATTGTTGTCGCTATAGTGTAACGACGGCCACCATCGTCGTTTTTAACTCATCGTCCGACGACATTTTAGCGGCGACAGTCTACTATACCGACGGCACGTTTTGTCGTCGCTATATATATCTATACCGACGGATCTATACCGATGACTCATTAACGACGACATTATCGTCCCGATAGATCTACAGCGACGACTTTTTGATCTATAACGACGACATTTGTCGCCAGTGTAGGGCCTTTTTCCTGTAGTGTACAACATGACTTAAAAGCATAGTACGACACATTTAAATATAGCACGACACAACTAAAATGTGAGTCGTGTCAGGCACAGTGCAAAGTACACTATTTGATAGCTCTATGTATTATAAGACGTGCCAAGTAAATACGGTAGATGATTTAAGTTGTTTAGCTAGATATGTAAGCAACAGACGCGATTGTAATATTATTATTGCTATATATATGATATGAACTCCATACTTGTGTATAGGGTTATGCTTATGGCCGATGGTATTTGAATAACATCATCCTCATCACTAAATATTCGAGCATATTAAGACCTTTTATTAAAGTTAGTGTCCCAATTGCAATATCCTTACGTATATTATATAATTAAACTTTCTCTCTCTCATTTTCATTCCACCCCCGACTATGCTTTCTGGTAATGTAAAATTGGTAAAATTCTAAGTCTCATGTTTGAACAATTGTAGAATTAACTTGCTCTATATATAGGATCGATGGACCTAGTCACAACCTAAATTATCCTACCCATCAGGGGTGATTTTAAGTTCATAAAACAATTGTTTTGGTTCCTCTATACCATATCAGACGGCTGCTGCATGACAAATTGTCTTGATTAATTATACAAATGAGAATCAAACCGATAATTAGCAATATTGTATTTTCTTTTTTTCCCCCTTTTTTATTCAAGTTGTCGTAAACGTTGACCCTTTTTTTTGGTAAATCATAAACGTTTGACGTTAATCACAATTAAAAGTTGCATTATCATATGTAAACATAACAATAATCAAGTTTAGAAGGAGAATTAAGAAAACATATGTGGTGATCTTATCGTTAAAAAAAACTTCATTAACTAACACGCTAATAAATCATAAGTGAAGTTTGAATAGAATATTTTCTGTTTTTAGATGAGACAAACTAAAATGTTAAAAATTCGGATAAGACATGAACTTATCAGCATAGTTGACAAAATTAAACCTTCAATTTTTTTTTCTCTTCTCTTTGAATTTACTTGACACTACAAATTAATAAAACATAGTGCGAACATAAATATCATACGGGCGTAACGCATAAAAAAAAAATTAAGGAAGCTTCTTAATTCTTGTAAACTACTCCAACAAAACGGGGTAATGTGGGAACGGTCAAGTACTAGCTGACTTACCCATTACATTAGCATTACATTCTTAGGTGGCAATATTTAATTGCTCAAAACTCAAAAGAGAAGGGAGTCGGAATTTGACCTGAGGGAGCCTCAAAATGAACAGTGAACGCCAACAAAAACAGATGAGCATATTCACACGTGCGAACATAATTTGTACCCGTATGAGGGGCCAGCGCGTACGGCTCAATCTTCCTTTAATTTAATTTTCTCTCTAATTCTCCGCCGAGTATTACGAGCGCGTCGGTGAACCTATATAATAGACTGCCAAAAATTCATTTGCCTGACAAATTGGACAAAGAAACTTAGTCTCAGTCCTTAATTTCTCAAAGGTAAGCATATTCATCACCGAGTTTTCTTCACAGTCCCCTAGCTAGTTCTTCTCCCAACTCTAATGGTTTTTTCCTTAATTTCAACAAATTACTATTCTTCTAATTTTGTGGTCTTAATTAGTGTCATATATTCTCAATTTACCAAACAAAATAAGCTTTTTTTCTCGTCCACTTTTTTGGAATTTTTTTATGACGAAATACTATCGGGGTTTTTCTTTTTTGGGATAGTAGATCGATGTGATTATAGTATTTTTTTTGTTTACTTATATATCTTTTATTTTCCACAAATTTATTATGCAGACTTAGTACCTTCATATATTCAGATCTGGTTCCTTTGGTTTAATATCCTTCCAGAGTCCTAGAAACAAAGTAAGAAAAAGGAGGTGGTTAAATGGAAACTCCATCAGCCAAGTGGATATCTGAACTGGTAAGACTAAATTGATTTTGTGTTATTGAAATTAATTCCTTCATAATATCCATATCCCTCAACTAAGATGTGTATTACATATAGTACTTGATTAATTTGTTAATTTATGGTTTGAATGATTGATTTGTAGGAAATGGAAGATCCCACTAGCTTTTTCCACCAATATCAGGTGGACTACTCACTTGATGACCTTAATTTCCAGTCTTTTTCTTCCGAAAGCTACTCATCTTATAACGCGAATTTCGTCCCCGAAAATCCACGAAACCTAAGTAGTAACAACACACCCTTAGAACCTCCTCAAACCGAATTTGAAAGGCCAGCCAAACAGCTCAAGACCAACAGTTGGAATTCTTGCACTACCAATAATAATGATCAGATGAGCGCAAAGGGTTCGCCCTCGGCCTCCTCTTCACAGTTGATTTCGTTCGAGAAGTACACGAACTCGGCCGCAGCCACCCCCGATAACAAGCACTATAACAATCTAGAGGGTAGTGTTATTATGAAGCCAAAAGACGAGCCCGGATTGAATGGATATAATATGGTTTTTCAGTCTTCCTGTGAAGCCCAGATTTGTTCACCAAATCATGGTCAAGGGGTGAAGAGGGCTGTTGGTTCGATGAGTAGGTCTCCGTTACATGCTCAAGATCATGTTATAGCTGAAAGAAAGCGCCGAGAGAAGCTCAGTCAACGGTTTATAGCTCTTTCAGCTGTTGTTCCGGGTCTAAAGAAGGTACTATTATTACCAATATTTTAATTGATTAATGGATAATTAATTTTATGTTGAGTACTTGTTTTTTTTTTTTTTTAATTTTCTGGGTTCTGATAAAACAACTTGATTTAGTACTTTTGAATCAATCAATGCTATCGCTTTAGTTTCGGCCTTACCAAAACAATTAATTAGCTAGCTTTTTCACTAACTTGCAGCCTTTCAATGCAAGAAAGAGTTTATTGTATTAGAAAGTGTTTTTTTTCATATTAAACTTTAATGAAATTAACCCACGTGACTAGTATAGCACTACTTTTTCTATCGTGGAGTGAATCACTACATATAGTTAGTAGCTAGTAGTTGTTTCAATGAGTAACACATTTCTTGATAGTAGGAATTAGTACTGTCAAAATTAATTTAAAGTAGTACTGGCTTTAATTATTTTAGTATATGCACAGATTATAATGGAATATATGATCAATGCACAATTCAACTTCCTTAGAAATAAATTTAAGTTTCACGTATTTATAAAATATTAATAAAGATTTCTTAAGTATTAATGAAGTTAATTGATTTGAGAACAGATGGACAAGGCTTCTGTCCTTGGAGATGCAATCAAGTACATAAAAAATCTTCAAGAACGGTTGAACACACTTGAGGAACAAACAGCAAAGAAGACCGTTGAATCAGTAGTTTTCGTGAAGAGATCTCAGCTCTCTGGCGACGACGAAACCTCCTCCTCCGACGAGAACTTCGATAGCAACTCCGGCCAGCCACTTCCCGAAATCGAAGCGAGGGTTTCGGGCAAGGACGTTCTGATAAGAATCCACTGCGAGAAACACAAAGGGTGTATAGCTAACATACTCAACCAAATAGAGAAGCTTCACCTCACTATTGTCGATAGCAGTGTCTTACAATTTGGCGGTTCTACTAATCATATTACTATTGTTGCTCAGGTATTTATCGTCAAGAACTTTTTAAATTCAATTGTTTTTGTTCATATTAGATTACCCTAAGTAAACATATAGGATTACAAAGATTGTGATACTTAGATTAAATAATTACAAATTAAAGGGACTCATTTGGCTTCCTATTTTTGGTCTTTAAAAGAGTATTTTATTTATCTGATTTTAGTCCAAGATTCATCGTAATTTTTTTTTTTTTTCCATGTAGATGGACGTGGAGTACAGCATGAAAGTGAAGGATCTAGTAAGAAATCTAAGACAAGCATTACTCAAGATAAACAGAAAATGACTAGATTCGTTCAAGCCTGCTTTCGGATACATTTATGTTAAAAGCTATAGCTCAATCGTGTTGACCAGGAATAATAATAAGTTCAGATGACAAAAGTTCTTTTCTCGTACGTGTTTGTTTTTGGTATTCAAGACTTTTTGAAAGAAAGGAATATGCACTAAAATCTCTCTCAAGCTTAGACCGACCACTGGCCATAATCATGAGGAACTCAGTTAGCTGACAAGTTTCGTTTTTGCAGGAGGGCGTTCTTTCTTAGAACTCTTTTTTGGACGCCTTATGTGTGTCGTTTTTTGCGTGGTTGACTGTTGACCACGTTCAATTACCCACGTGCTGTATTTTGAAAGCTTTGCAGCTTTTTTCCCGGAGGGTTTTCTTGAGAGGTTTTGAATTTTCAACGAGACCTCTTTGTTTCTCTCTTCGATCGGCTCCTTTTCTTCAAGTAATATGGTCTTGTTATAGTCGTTCTCTTCAATCTTGAGAGATCCAAAATTAGGCGTTTAACTTCTTTCTAGTTTTTACATTTGTTATGTACAAGAACTCCTTTTTCGGGTCCTCTCTAGGCCTTTGTGTGTAAACTTCTTTGTCCAGTGTACTTGTGTAAACTCCATAGGATTTTTTTTTTTTTTTTTTTGTGCTGGAAAAACTCCATAGTTAATTATATGTTAAATGTCTTCTTTCGTTGGAATATTTTTGTGATTCGACATTTTAATTTAATTTGTTCTATTTGGTTTTGGGACCAAGTTGGATTTTACTATTTTTATTTTCAAGTTTGGAAATCTTAATGATGTGGATGTCGCATCTATATTATCTTGCGTATATATATATATTTCTCTCCATGTATAAATATATATATACATATTTATTTATGGATGTGACTCAGTCTCATATCAACTATATACAAACTAAACATATCGAACATTTGAACATAATAAAGGATGGTCAACGACGTGAGATGATTTTAACAGTTGCAGAAACATCAATGCATCCTATCAATTCTTTTATAAATATAAAATTTGAGACATAAAGATCCACCAAAGATTTTGTGATCTACGAGTTTATGGACCGACAGTCTGACATGTATTGTCTTTATAATGTCCTTAGCTCTTTTTTTTTTTTTTTCTTTTGAGGAAAATATAATCTCCTCAGCTTCAAACTTCTAATATTTATTTTTTAATCCATCTATAATTATAATTTCACTTGAATATATGTATCTATATATATGAGAAAATTTTAATTGACACTCTGTACTTAAATTTTATACATGTACTATGTATGGTGTGTGATCGATTGATTATGAAGTTTATGACGGTTATTGTAAGGTTGAGCAACACCCAATTGGAGCTAGCCACCTACTTGTTCAAAATTTTAAATTTATTGACTGGTTAATGTGTATATATATAGACATATATAATATAACAGAATTACATGTCATTATTTGTGATCCTTTTACAGAAATTAAAATCCATATGGTCCTAGCTCCTCATTCTCTCTCTGAAACCTTCATCTTCTTTTACACTTCTTTTTTCTCTTAATTGATTTCTACCCACCAGAGAGGGAGATCCTCCTCTCCGGTAGGATCTCCTAATTTTTTTTTATTTCCTAGTTTTGTATTCAATAATTCTTCCATTTATGTGAAAGTCTTTATTGCCATATATACTTATTGCCATAGAAGTTTAGTTCTATCAGATTTTAGATCTGTGTAGCTTGATTTGTTTTATTTTTGTTATTTTTTTTTAATATTATTATAGATATGAACCTTATGTGATTAAAGATTTTCATTATAGACATTGCATTCTTCACGAAGATAGACTTTATTGGGATTGATGGTGTACTTCGATATAATGAAAGATAATAACTCTTGCTCCTCTGCTTCATAAGATCTTGATCTTGTGATGTCTTTGAAGTTCACTGGCCCTTTGGTAGAAGTTGACTGTATATTTGTCGTAGATATGATGAACTCATATTTGTCTAGTAATAGAGTTAATACATAGTGGTGGTGACTTTTGTCACTCATTCCTCATTTCGAGAATCAAGCGGCACATACACATGCTGCACATAATTTTTTCTGCATTGTTTCTTTATCTTTGTAATAAGAAATTTCCTAATTGTATTGTTCCTATTATGTAGTAAATAATTTATTATAATAAATAATCTCTTTTCTTAAAAAAAAAAAAAAAAAGAAGAATTATATGTCTTATTTGCACTCGGGAGATTACAATATTAGAATTTTATGTAACTAGTTCAGAAATAAAATAAAATAAATTACATGCATGTGTGTAAATTCACGTTTCGTTTTGAGGACGTTATAAACACTAATTAAATTAGTTCAATTTCACGAGTTCCCAGTAGGATATATATCACAGGAAAAGTTTATTAACTAGTTATATATTATTAGTTAATTAATAAAGTTCCTTCCCATACATTTTCATCTAATCTGCAAAAACAATTCAAGCGACTGCCCCGTATCCGTAGAGCTCTGTTGAAAATTGAAAGAGTGTCAAGAAAGAAAAATCTGTGGCTGGCCGGGGATCAATTTAATCAAATATCAAAATCAATTTCCGTAGGATCTAGAAAAATTATAGATCGAGAAGTTGTTGTAATTTTGTCCTTATCTTCATATTATGTCACTTTCTTTTTCCAGGGGGAAAAAAAAAAGATGTTACTTACTTTGAGTACTGAAAATTAAGTAGGTTTATAAGCAAAATTAATATCCTATCAATTACTATATGCTTATTCTCTCAAAAAAAAAAATTACTATATATATGCTTATAACAAAAAAATAATAATAACAAAAGCAACAAAGAATAATATGATGTAAGATAAGAGATATGTCAGATTATTAGTAATTATAAACCGCTCGCCAACATGTTAATCCAACTAGTTAACTAGGAACAAATACTTCTATATATATCATCATTAAGCACCAAAACCATTCTTATGTCAAGTTGTCATTAATTATCAACTAGCTAGCTATAAACACATATTCCCTCAGCGTTCGAGAACCATATTTCTATGGAAAAATAAGCATGAAAATTTTAAAAATAGCGAAAATGTGAAAAATAAGGCATGCCAACCAGACTATACCCTTAAGTAGACAAAGATAAAAACAAAAATTCCCTTTTGGTAGTTTGTACATTCCATTATTTTCCAAACTATATATATATATATATATATATATATTGGATACAACGGTAATTTTCTTTGGCGTTACAACAATACTTATTAGTGCCCCATAAGTTGCCACACAACAATGATTTTGGCCAAAAGAATAAACTGAACATTTTCATCAGCAGGACCCCTTTTAATGTGGGTAGATGAAATTAAACCAACCCTATTGCTGACCAAAATAAAGGACCACTTATTTGTAAGACCAATAAAACGAGTATTAGCTACTATAAGAGTCAAGAATATGCATAGGTGTCCTCAATATTCCATTAGATATTATATCGAGAAGTACACTCTCTACACCTATCAAAAGTAAACTCAAGGCAACACGTGTTAACATGCAATAAATTAAAGGGTTGATGGAATATTGCAAATCCGAAGAGTTTTTTTTTTTCCACCGAATTATTGGACTTTGTTGGACTTGTAAGCGTAATAATGGGTCAAATTATTTGGTCGGTGGTCGATGTTATATCCCATGAAACTTACATATTTGTCTTTTGATAGCATATATGCTAAGTTGTCAAAGGGTTTCTTCCTTTATTTCCCACTAAAGTGGAGTCCATCCCTATAGTACAAATTAATGCAAAAAGTCTTATTAACCAACAAATACGAAGCCGAAAGGGCGAAAATTGATATCCGTACGTTGAGCTTTTGGTGAGTCAAAGCACGACGAGTTGGCCTGCGAGTCACCATTGGAGAAAGTTATTAGGGCTCGGACTAAAAAGGAAAAAAGCAGAATATATGTGTTGGTTAAAGTGGTCCGGAAAAAAGGGGCCATATATAACTTGGAGTTTGATTTATTTCTTTAATTTAAGATTTTTGCTTGATCGATTAAATTTGATAAGAAATATCTGGGGGAATACCTTTTTCTTTCGATTGAAAGAAATTAATGGACGTTTGAACAGAATATAAGTGTATAAATTAATTGAAGCTGTTCCCGTTATAATTAATTTGTTTTAAGGGAGGTAGGTTTTGCATATATCTAACATATAAAACCATAATATCGGTCAAAAATCAGGTTGTCTTTTCCAATTGGATCCTGCACTTACAAAATATGGTGATATCTAAAATCTTGATATAGCATATTTATATATAAAGGTTTAGATCACTACTCATAATTTAAGAAACAACATAGATATATATATATATATATCTTCGTATGAACATAAACTAAGTTAAACTTAGGCACAACAAAATAAAACAATATATAATGAAAACTTTGGTATAAATTAATTAATGAGATATCTGTAAATTAATGATCGGGTCATGGAAGTTGGGATGTGACGTTCATTGATGTGCAGAAAAACTATAGCTAAGGGTCAATTAGTTTTTCCCATNAGTTCTTCCTTTCATTTTCCTCCCCTTTTTTTCTCTCTTTTGGAATAACAATTAAGTTCTTAAAAAAATAATTATATAACGTTGAAACTTGATAAGTGCAATATATTAAATTGGGCAAGCGTAAGTCGGTGAGGTCTACTTAATTATTTCTTTGGTGTACAACATTAAATCATGGCGTTTTTTATTAAGTGCAAAATTGAACATTCTTTCTACCCGGCTATTTGAATGTAATCAAGCAAACAAGAAGAAAGTTTAACCATTCAAAACTTTGCTCTTCAAAAGGAATGAGAAAATCAACACTAGCACCACAAATTGGACTACTTGCTAGGGCAAGTGACCTTTTGGCTTAATTATTTCATAGAATCACCTATCAAACTTATGTAGGGTACATTGTACTTTTCGGAAAAGATGTGAATGAATATGTCCCTCACGAGATGCGTCCGTGGTATGCGACACTACTTCCCACACGATCGAATATCTAAAGGAACAACGGATTTATTAATAATTGAAAAAAGAGAAACGTGGTTTTTTTTCTTTCTTTTTTGGGTAGTTAAGGGAATAAAACGCTAATAGATTCACGGCTTAATTATTGATCAATCAATGCATCTGTTTCAGTACGGACTCACGGACCGAGTAAGACCTTATTTGACACATCGTAATGAGTCAAGTATTGACAAATAATTACCACCTATATATACTACTTATCTATTCAAAAATAGATTTTATACAATTTGCTAATTTGATCCATAATGGAGACAAATAATTCACGGCTTACCTCATTGTGTCGATTAAGGTTCTCATCAGCAGATGGAGTCTTGAACTGATAAGATACTTTCATTTTGTTTAACATATGTATCAATGAATCACATTGTATAATATTGACTTGTCGTTAATTGTTACATATACACTATAAATTATTTTATTACCTACATTTGTAAACTTGGACCATAAAATGCTACCGTACCATGGATCAATTAGCGGCAAAATTTCCTTCTTTGCTTGTTGTCACTCATCAGTTAGCAAGGCCCAAGTTACAAACCCAAATGAAGAAGGAACCTCATACGTATTACAGCTCTTGGTTTTGGACCCTTCTCGTAAACCAGAGAGAAATTTTGTTGGGTTTCTAACAACTTCTACATACAAAAAAGAACGAGAAAATTAGGAAATACACGGTAAATACATAAAAGAATGGGGAAATTAGAAAATATATGGTATTTCTAACAAAAATTGGAAAAATACAGTGTTTTTGTATTTTTTAGGGCGCGGTACGATTTGTATTAGAAAAATACTGTTTTTTAAAAAATATTTATAAAAATACCACTTTTTAAAATAATAAATAATTTCTAGTAACCAGTTTCTGGAAACTGGTAACTGGTAATCGAAGATATTTATAACTTGTATATAACTGGTAACTAGTTTTCAGTAACCAGTTTCCAGAAACCGGTAACCAGTAACTATTTTAAAAATAATAATTTTCTAAATATTTTTTAAAAAGTGATATTTCCCTAATTAAAACTGTATAAAAATTGGAAAAAATCCTAACTTCTGTATTTTTGTAATTCTTTTCGGTTTTTGTAGGTATAAGTGTTAGAAACCCTAAAAGAATTAGATATATATGGTCAAAAAGATATTAAGCTGTCCATACGGTGTGTGATTAGTATTTTTTAAAAAATAAAGTTCAAAAAGCACAATAATATAAAATAAAAAAGGTAAAAAAAAATCTCAACCGCCAGATGGCTTAGCGGTTTTGTTTGTTAGCCCTTTTCTTCTTGTGAAGGGTTCAAATTACTCTAGATCTCTTTTCAATTTTTTTTTCATTTTTTTTGGTTCTTTTTTAGGTTTTTTTTTTATTCATTTTACTTCTTCTATTTTCTTTTCTTTTCTTTTCGTTTTTTCCTTTTCTAACTTTTTTTTTTTTTTGCTCTGGAATCCTTTTCTAACTATTTTTCCCTTTGTCTTTATTTTTTACTAGTTACCAATAATATTAATTTAAGGACTAGTTACTAGTTTCTAGTTTCTAGAATTGACTAGTTACTGGATAATCAGTAACTAGTAACCAATCTTATAACTGGTAACTAATAATTATTCTTGTAATTGGTAACTCATAATTATTTTGGTAATTTATAACTGAGAACCAAATTGGTTGATGGTAAATAAGAAACTAGTACCAAAATGAATCTGCTAACTAGAAATTATAATCGAGAGCTAGAAACTAGTAACCAAAATAGTAACTAGAAATTAGTAATTAAAGTGGTAACCATTCACTAGTCTTTGCAGCTATCCACTGATCTAGAAACTAGTAAGCAGATTATAATTGGTAACCAGTAATTAGTACCAATCTAATAGAAACCAAAGTAACTAGTTATTGGTAACGAGTAACTATATCGGTTACTGGTATCTAGTAAAAAAAAAAAAAAAGAGCAATAGCTCAATTAAAAAAAGGAAAAAAAAAACAAACAAAAAAACACTTAAAAAAAGGAAGGAGCATGGCTCAATGGAAAAGAGAAATAGAAAAGAGAAAAAAAAATTAAAAACAAATAGATGAGCTAAGAAGCCAAATTAGTAGCCAGAAACCAGTTACCAGTAACTAGTAACCAGTAACTAATTCTATATTAATAACTGGTAAGCAGTTTATTAGAAAAAACAAATTGTAGCTCATTATCCATAGGAGAGAAAAAAGGAAAAAAAAAATAAAGGAAGGAAAAAAAAGTCAAGAATGAGAGAGAGAGAAAAAAAGGGAAAAAAATAAAAAAGAAGGAGAAAATGAAAAAATAAAAAAAATTGAGAATGATGGTAACCAGTTTAATTTTAAAAAAAAATGTAGCTCATTATCACTGGAAGAGGAAAAAAGGAAAGAAAAAAATAAAAGAAGGAAAAAAAAGTCAGAATAAGAGGGGGGAAAAAAGAAAAAAATGAAAGAAGGAGAAAAGAAAAAGAATTAAAAAATAGAAAAATAAAACAAAAATCAAAATGGTGGAGTAGTGGGGTTCAAACTAAGTAAGGAAAGAAAGAAGAAAGCCTGTGTTCACTTTGCTAGAAGATATTTTAAGTTTTCCTTTACACTTTAATTTATATAATAAGCGATTTACGAAGTTGGTCAAAATTACAAAAGTGCCGCCGCATTTTGACTCCGTATTTTTCTAATTCTTTTAACATTTCTCCGTACCAAAGAGGAATTTTTTTACTGTACCGTATATTTGTAATATTTATTAATTTTTGACGATATAACCCTTTAAAACCCAAAAAGAATTACAAAAAATATTGGGTCAGATTTTCTTCTAATTCTTGTACCGCTTTTTTAAGAAAATACTACTTTTTAAAAAATATTTAGAAAAATACCATTTTTAACCTTTGATTACTAGTTAAAATGCTCAAAAATTGGTTATTAATTATTAGTTACTATTTTAGAAAATGACATTTTTCTAAAAATATTTTAAAAAATAGTATTTTTCCAAAAAGAAATACGGTACTAGATCTAGAAAAAAACTGAGTCCACCATATTTTTCTAATTTTTTCTAAAAATGTCATACAAGGCCTAATTTTTACAATTTTGTTCCGCTACCAATCATTGGGCCGTATATAGGCCACAACATTAGCTCATTCGTACAAAATTAATAGTTTTCTTTCTTCCCTTTTTTTTCCCTTTCTTTTCTGTTATATTGTATATATTTTTTACTTATGAGTTGAAACAGTATTAGAACCTACAACCCTCCTCATTCGAAAGACTTCTTATTACCAACAGACTATATTTATAACTAAATATGTCAAATGGGTCATGTTGGTACAACATGGCTCATGAATGGTAAGTCTCACTTCCACTTGTATATTACCAAATAACCTTTTTTCTCCCTTTTTTTTCCGTTATACTCTATATATATTTGACTTATGACTTAAAACAAGTATTAGAACTTACAACCCTCTACATTCGAAAAACTTCTTATTACCAACAGACTATATTATAACTAGGGATGTCAAATGGGTCGTATTAGTACAACATGGCTCATGAAAGGTAAGTCTCACTCCCACTTGTGTTTTGCATTATGCTTAGTATGGTTCATCAATATTTGTGGTTCTGCTAGTTCAAGCTTAAAAAACTTTAGGTCCAGCATGACCCACAGTCACATCACATCTCGTATTGTGCTTGTGCTGTTGTACTTATGCTAGACTTATATTGCATTTTCACCAAGTAGAATGTACTCAAATTTATAAGTGCTACATAGCATATATTCCAATAAGACAACAAATTGATGTTTTGATCTCAATTTAGGAGTGAGATTCGGTAGTAATTTTTATTTAGTAGTTCTTTCAAAATATATATACATATATACATATATGGTTCACAATTAGGTTTTATTTTTATTTTTTTACCTTTCTATAGGTATTTCTTTTTCTAGCCGTTGGATCTACCATAATTTGGGTAGTTGGAAAAAAAATAATAAAAATAAATACCTATTATTTAATATTTTTTTCTCTCCAACTTTTACCATAAAATGATGTGTGTGATGAATTTTAATTGAGCAAAACAATATCTATGGATAGATTAAAAAAATATACCTATTGATTGGTGCCCTATATGTATATATAACTGTAGGACCTATATTGTAATAATTATTAATATTATAGATTATTTCATTAATTAAAATAAGAATATTTTAGAAGTCTTTTGTATCATACTTTTCACGTTTGATGATTATGTGCTATCGTGTCGTGCTCGAGTAGAAAGTCATGTCATGTCATGCCAACACATAATGCCTAAAAGCATGAGCCCACACGGCCAATATCTTGTGCTGTACTTGGCACAGATATTTCACATTTCGGGGTGCCTAACGGGTGGCCAACCTATTTGACATCTATACTAGCAACCACTCCATTATATATATTTTTAGGTCGATGTAACACTAGTACTCAGCAAACCATTAAAGAATCCGTAAATTCAGCTCATCCTAATAGTAAGTCATCATGTTAATAAATATACCATCACCGAAGAAAAGAAAGCGGAGTTGTAATCTCAGCTTCCGCTATAACTACATTAATCGGAAAGAAAGAATTAATTCTCGGCTAAGAACATAGTAGTTGAGTTCAAAAATTATGTGATTTGAATATTAGTAATATTTCACAGTTGGTTTTTATTGGAACAAAAAGTAGATTTAATTGTCTAGTTCAGTATCTCAACTTCAAGTTGCCAGAAAAATCAAGACCGAAAAATGCAATAAAATTTATTGAAAGCTCTTGTACTTTCATTAATTAGTAGCTATTAACCCCCCATAATTTGATTGATCCTATCTACACCAGTAGCAAACACCAACCCCTCTGAGTAATTAATGCACTACAAATTACTCACTCACATGTACACATATAAATACACACATATATATGTGCGTGTGTTTATATATTATCACGTATTGTAGACAAAATCAAACCCTGAAGTGGCATTAAATAGAGAAAACTTTAGTTATAAAAGCTGTATCAAACTATAAAATTACCAGTTTGCAGTTTGAATAATGTCCAAATCGGTAACAAAACTACAGTTAAAAATTTTTCTGCTAGTATGTTTTTTCCACTTGAAGCTTTTTTACCCATGCATGTAAAAATTTGTATATATATGGAGTCCGAGTTTGGCTCTGTCGTGATAGTAAGTACTTCCTTCTAAAAACTAAAAAGGACTCCAAATAGGTAATTTCACAAGCATATATAGTATAAACTGTGCACACAGCTTGAAAATGGCGCAACAAAGTCAGGGCTAGCCCATTGCCCTACTTGATAAGAGAAACTTATGCAAAGACAAAAATTGAAAATGACCTAAACTATACCTCTAGGGGGGGAATCACATATATTATATATACAATTACATTCATAATTTTCATGTGGCCCTATACATATAACAGACCAAACTATCCCTTTTATTGAGACAAAACTGAAAGCAATTAGAAATGGATCAGTTTTCAAGCCCATGAATGAGATTCCAATATTTGAATTTTAGTTAGTACTAGTCCAAATTTTGGATTTAAATAATATATTGCAAAATTGAGCAGCTTTTTTTTCAAGTAAATGGCGAGTCAAGTTGGTGTTGAACCTGTTAGATGGCCACGTATTGGAGCTAGAAATGGAAATCTTGGATAAGTTTGGTCCCCTCAGGCCTGAGCTAGAGCCTAGACCCAAATGAAGACCACCAAAGAAGCAAGAGCAGCCCATATCTACGCTTATGGACCACAAATAATATTGTTGCTCTCAATGCGTATATAAACTTTTTGGACATGCCTGTTGCGTGAGCATGAGACGTCTTTTTTTCTTTTGTGTCATTTCTAGCAATTCTTCCCTAGATCATGATTTATTTGTTCTTAGTTTACTAGGCTATATATATATAAGAAGGATAGGTCGATCGACAAGGATTTCAAGGCTCAAAACTCACAGATTTACTTATGCAGTTCTTTGTTAATTTTAGTAGCCAAGATGCACTATGTTTTCTTTTTTTATTTTTTTAAGAAGAGAAAAAGGATTATCATTGAAGAGACTTGCATTATCTGGTACTGGATAAATTGACTAGCATCGCATGTTATATGTTGGATATATTGAAATAACGAGTTGACAAAACAATATATATATAATTTTATAGAGATATAAACAAACAAACGATTTGACCATTGGCCAATATCGCAATAGGATGACTAGCTCAAACATAAGATTCCCGGCAAAGATTTCGAGCTCTTTATTACTCGACCTGTCATCCAGTAATAGTAGTAATGCCACTAGAATTTGAACTCTGGTAAATGCATCTGTGAACCCGAGGAACTTATGAAAAAACTTTTGATATTGGACTTATTATGGGATTATTTTGACTTAATTTGTTGAAATCTAACTAGGATTGTTTTATTTTATGGCAGTAATCTTTCAATAATTGGTTTGAGTTTATTCCTTTATTTTGGTGGATGTGATAATGGTTTAATCCTAACTAATTGTTCCATATTTAAATTTGGATTGTAACGATTCATTTATCTTTCTATTATGGGAGTTATTGTCTCTCCTTTGTAAGAGTTATTTTATTCTTTTAAAAGTAAAAAAGAAGACAGTTATCTCCCCCCTTTGGAAGGTTGCACACTCAGATAAAATGTAAAAGTGGTCATCAAAAAGTTATGGCAGCATTGTCAAAAAGGCTTGGATTGTAGTCACTAGCTAAAAGTATGAGAAACTAAGTGCTGGAAAATATGAATGGAATTATTAGGATGTAAAATTAATATTAATTAAGATTACTATTGTTATTTAGGTTTGTTATTTGGTTTTATCTTATTTTAAATTATTAGGGTTTTAGTTATTTTAAATTCTGTAATTCGGTTTCTTAGTCGAATAAGGATCATTGTGTTGTTTGTCTATATATAAAAAGGCCAGTTATCATCGTTATTTGTCAGACTTGTGTTGAGAATCAGTAAAAGAATACAGATTTATTTCTCTAACTGTTCTTATTCTTTCTACCAATTTTTTTACTTCTATCTAAATTCCTCTCTCTCTCTCTATCTGGTACTAGAGTAAGGACATTAATAGTATTTAGCATAACAAATTCATAAATTCACGAGTGGTATTCATATTTAAATTTAGAGGGATGGCTCATGTTAGACATAAACAATGGATTGACAAAACCTAATACAATCCTAGAATCGTTCATGTCAAATTATCTTGAAAGAGTTTGTTGAGAAATTATGACTAACCCAAGTCTATTGTAAAAGAGAACTTGAGGACTTGGTCATTGTTTCGAAGTGCGACAAAATTTTTACAATTAGTCACTAACTAAAATATTAAGTCATAAATAATGTGATAATTATATAATATGGGGACAATTAAGAAGGTAAGATATGTCAAAATTACACTGGACAAAAGAGGAGTTTGATATTTCAAGATAAATGTCAATTTTTTGGATAATTGCCAAACATCAAGCAAATAAAGATAAAAAAAACTTCATCAAATCAAAGGGAGCCAAGTGCCACTTTCTCAAGTTGCCACCTCAAAATTGTGTTTGCCACTTTTGCCATATATGTGTCAACATTTGAGGGCTTGGAGATAACACCTCCTGGCCGAAATGTCCATGAATTGCCACCTAGCTGCTCTCAACAGCCGATTAAATGCCTGAGCTTATCTCTTTTATGCCTATAAATTTGGGTCTCTACCATGTGTAAAAAAAAAAAAAGAACTCCAATAATATACGAATTCAATACTCTTTCTCTCTATTACTTTCCATTACATATTGATATCTTCCTTTCACACAAATCCGAAAGCTTCTCACTATACCTTCCTTTTATTAATTATCTCTTCCTTTTTATTTTAACTTACCAATGAAATCAAACTCATATGTATATATGAATTATTATCTCTTATTTCTGTAGCTATCAAATCACCATTAATATTTTCTTTTCTCTATATTTGAACCAGACTAATTTTCTTTATTGTTTTTTTTTTTTTGGTTGTTATTTTCTGTTGGATTCTCTCTTAGTCAATACCAAGATTAATTCTTGGTCTCGGTTTCCTCACCATCCAAAAACTATACGTATTTATTTCTTTTAAGATTAATATGGTCTTACTTTTATAATAAATCCTACCAAGTTTAATTCTTATCCTCATTCTTCAAGTCATAGACTTGGTTAATTCCATAATAGTTTAAGTTATTCTAACTTCTTAATTATACCACAGATTTTGAAAATATTGAGCTACTCACCCCATTATTTTCTATTGTTCTAAATATTTACAAGGTGCTAACTATATATATTATGCTAATATTTAAATTCTATAAATTTAAATTACTCACAGATCTGTGTAGAAGAATTGTTTAGCAAGCTGAGTTGTAACGTATACGACCCTTGTTTGCAACCGCCCATGTTATTTTCAGTACTTTAAATATCTGTAGATCCGTGACTCTGAGTTGTTTAGCAAGTGGAATTGTAGCATATACGACCCTTGTTTACAACCGTTCATGTTAAATTCAGTATTTTATATTCTTGCCATTTATTTTCAGCATTATTTATTTATATTTCTGACCGAATGGTTGGAATCGCCTGTGTCAAAAACACTAACCATCTTTTTGTTTGTTTCTGACCATATGGCCGGTATCACCTACGTCAGAAGCACTGGCTATCTAACATGTGGTGATGGTCATTGAAACCATCCACACCTGTTTACTTGCAGGTTGAGTTATCAAAAATGCAATAATTTTCTGACACATGGAATTGTATGTTACAATTTTCTAAGTTATTTTCTCCATTTTCTACCATTATCTTGCTTATCATTAATTAAGTGTTCTTACACTTAATTAATTTCTCTCTAATCCAATCACATAAAAGCACCTCGAAACATTAAAAGGCGACTCCACTTGGGAGTAGCCAAGTGAAACCAGATTTCTTCAGTATTTCCAAAATCTCTCGGAACTCTGTCCGTTCATTTATCTTTAAAAAAAAATCCATCTCTAGACTCTGCCAAATTCTCTCTAAAAAAAAAAAGATTGCTGTGAAAATGACTGAAAAACAAAATTTACCAAGCAATGAAACATCAAGTTAGCAAGAGAAGATACTTGCTCAGATGAAAAGTACGTTAGAAAATTTGATGAAGTCTCAGGAGTTGATGATGCAGAAATTGGCTGAGATAGAAAAGAAAGATAAACAAGGGACTGTCGCTCCTGTCCCCTCTTGTCAAAATAATAATTCACTAGTGTCAGACAATCAAAATCCTGTCATGCCACAATGCAGGAAAACCCTGCCAATCTCACAACTCTAGTTGGAACGAGTAATAAAAATTCCCACAGTTTCATTACAAAAGAACAACTACAAGATGTGCTCAAAATAGAGGCAGAAAAAGCTAATAAAATTATGGCAACAGTAGATTTCTAGTCTCCTTATCCTGCATATATTTTGTCTAAGCCATATTCGAAGGATTACACTAATCCTCGTTTCAAAAAATTTGATGGAAAGAAAGGCAATGCTAAGGAACACGTCATTAGTTTCCTAGATGATCTCAGAATTTACACCAGCAACCATGAATTGAGGCTAAGAGAATTTTCAAAATCTCTCATAGATCGAGCATATTCATGGTTTGCCAAGTTACCGGCAGGCAATATCTTTACATGGGATGAATTGGTCGCAATATTCTGCACTAAATTCTTCATAGAAGGACACAAGTTAGATTTGTCTGATCTTTCCAGTATAACACAAAAAGAAAATGAATTGCTCACAACTTACGTAAATAAATTCAAGGAGAAAGCTCTGAATTGCAAGGAAATCAACTCAGAAAATGAATTGATTCGGATGTGTGTCAAAGGCACGCGAGCTGAATACCAAGTCTATATTCAGAATCATGTCATTCCAAATTTTTTCAAACTAATGTTCAGAGTAAGCAACACTGAAGAAATAATAATGGAATTGTATAAATCTTCTGAAAAGTCTAGTACTAAGAGTTGGGGCAAGCCATCTTTTTCCAAGCGAAAAGGAGAGGTTACTTTGGTTGAAAAAGTGCCTCAAGACAAAAGAAATCAACCAACCCCTCCCAAAATACCTCTAACACAAAATTAAATCATTGCACTCATATGAGTATGGATAGAGGATAGGGTATTACGTCCTCTACCAATCCAAACTCTGCCTACACCAGAAGAAACAAGGAACCCTAAGTTCTATTTGTTTCATAAGAAAGTAGGTCATACTACATCTGACTGTTATACAGTACAGAAAACCTACCATGAAAAAGCTCAAAGAGGCGAAATTTTATTGGGGCAACAACAACAAAGAGCTGAGAATAACCCATTTTCTAACCATAGAAGAGGTTAAATAAATGTCTAGACCGCTATTGAGACAACTGGTAAAGATAAAGTTTGTAAACAACTATTAAGAAATCCAGAATTCACCATAGAAAAATCCACAAAGTCTCAAGTTCTGTAATGAGGCAATATAAACCATCTTCAATAATTCACTGGGTTTTAAGCTCAGGTAAGTTTTCGATACCAGCCATAATAACTCTACAGACATCCCATTCATTTGGGACTGTTAGTTATAAAATATTTCAGTTACAATAAACGATTGGTTTATATTTTCTTCTATACTTTTATCATATGGTACGTACAATTCATAAGCTTTAGTACCAAAATATTTAATTGAGGTTGCATGAAACTGCAATCATTATACGACAACTTATACAGTCATATAAAAAGCTACGGCAATCGACAAGGTGATCCAACTAAAGCAGGATCATGTGACATGCTAAGGCTATCGATATTGTGACTTAGCTAGAGCAGGATTATGCGATATGCCATCAAGGCTAATCGATAATATGACCTAGCCAAAAGCAGGATTATGTGAAATGACAAAAGCTATCGACAAGATGATCTGACTGGAAAAGTGGATCATGCGAAATGTCAAAACTATCACAAAATGATCTAACTAAAACAGAATCATGCTAGATGCCAATCTCAAGGCTATCGACAAGATGATCTGTTTTAAAATAATATTAGTGATATTATATTCATATTTTATCTTTATACAAACACTTCTGACTTAAAAAAAAATTTGGACTGTGTCCAATTAATTATTACGGAAACTTCCTCATCAGATATTATATTTTGCTATATAGTCAATTTATTAATTATCATCTATACTAATAAAAATTGGGGACTAATTAAAACTCTTATCAGTTTCTATACTTCTTATTCTTATCCCTAATAATTATTTATATTTTCTCTTACATCTAAATATGAGAGTTTGTTCTTTATATTGGACTAACCTCTCAATTTTGCAAGAAAATTTCTTCCTCATAATTTATTTGCATAAGATGCTCAGAAATATTTGGAAGCAGTGAATTTTCTTCAGAATAGCCATCTTAAATAGCATCACAAGCCTCTATAAAGAATTACTATTGGCAAGCAAGCTGAATATAATGATTGAAGCTTCACATAAATTAATCTCAACAGTACTCAAGCTCATTTCCAAAGTATTGCTCAAATGCAACGTACTCTTTTTTTTCTTTTAGAGATTTTTCCCATTAGGTTTTGCTCTACTAAGGTTTTAACGAGACATTATTTGGGTTGGGCCAATCCAATAGAAATGTTTCAATATGACAATCTTGACCCCAACTAGAGCCAACAATCTGCTATTTTGAGCTTGCAGTTCGCGTCAGCTGTTCTTTTTAGATTTGAATATTAGATTATCTTACAGGTGGGTGCCAACCTAGTTGAGATGTGCCTGTAAGGTAACGGTACTTCTCTTTTCTTAGAAATTCATTCAAAAGAAGAAATTCCCTCTCTGTGAATGCAGTGTTTCCAAGACATGTTTGAAGACCATATTTCAGAAAAATTCACATTAATGAGCTCTAACGAATGTTATCATTCACTATAGCTCGAGGGACTTAATGTTTTGGTGTGTGACAAAATTTTTATAATTAGTCACTAACTAAAATATTAAGTCACAAATAATGTAATAATTATACAATATGGTGACAATTAAGAAGATATGATATGTCAAAATTACACTGAACAAAAGAGGAGTTTGACATTTTAAGATAAATGTCAATTTTTTGGATAATTGCCAAACATCAAGCAAATAAAGACAAAAAAACTTCATCAAATCAAAGGGAGCCAAGTGCCACTTTCTCAAGTTGCCACCTAAAAATTGTGTTTGCCACCTTTGCTACATATGTGTCAACACTTAAGGGCTTGGAGATGACACTTCCTGGCTGAAGTGTCCATGAATTGCCACCTAGTTGCTCTCAACAGCCAGTTAAATGCCTGAGCTTATCTCTTTTATGCCTATAAATTTGGATATCTACCATATGTAAAAAAAAAAAAAAAAAAAAAAGAAAAGAACTCCAATAATATACGAATTTAATACTCTTTCTGATATACGAATTTAATACTCTTTCTCTCTGTTACTTTCCATTACATATTGATATCTTCCTTTCACACAAATCCCAAAGCTTCTCACTATACCTCCCTTTCATTAATTATCTCTTCCCTTTTATTTTAACTCACCAACGAAATCAAACTCATATGTATATATGAATTATTCTCTCTTATTTCTGTAGCTATCAAATCACCATTAATATTTTCTTTTCTCTATATTCGAACTAGACCAATTTTCTTTATTATTATTATTTTTTTTGGTTATTTTCTATTCGTTTCTCTTTTAGTCAATACCAAGATTAATTCTTGGTCTCGGTTTCCTCACCATCCAAAAACTATACGTATTTATTTATTTTAAGACTAATATGGTCTTACTTTTATAATAAATCCCTCCAAGTTTAATTCATATCCTCATTCTTCAAGTCATATACTTAGTTAATTCCATAATAGTTTAAGTTATTCCAATTTCTTAATTATACCACAGATTTTGGAAATATTGAGCTACTAACCCCATTATTTTCTATTGTTCTAAATATTTACAAGGTGCTAACTATATATATTGTGCTAATATTTAAATTCTGTAAATTTAAATTACTCGCAGATCCGTGTGGAAGAGTTGTTTAGCAAGCTAAGTTGTAGCATATACGACCCTTGTTTGCAACCGCCCATGTTATTTTTAGTACTTTAAATATCTGTAGATCCGTGACTCTTAGTTGTTTAGCAAGCAGAGTTATAGCATATACGACCCTTGTTTGCAACCGTTCATGTTAAATTCAGTATTTTATATTCCTGTTATTTATTTTCAGTATTGTTTATTCATATTTCTGACCGAATGGCTAGATTCACCCGTGTCAAAAAAACTAACTATCTTTTTATTTGTTTCTGACCATATGGCCGGTATCACCTACGTCAGAAGCAGTGGCTAACTAACATGTGGTGATTGTCATTGAAACCACCCACACCTGTTTACTTGCAGGTTGAGTTGTCAAAAATGCAATAATTTTCTGACGCATATAATTGTATCGTTACAATTTTTCAAGTCATTTTCTCCACTTTTTACCATTATCTTGCTTATCATTAATTTCTTCCTAATCCAATCACATAAAAGCACCCCGGAACTATCATTCAAGCGGAAGTGACTGAATATTGAGAGCCTAAATATTAGAGATCTTCCACAACCAAATCTATATAGTGTACTTAATGGGTTCTCTCTTTCTCTCTCTATTGATGGAGCAGAGGAGAAAATGTGCGAGCTTGATTTAACTTAGAGAAAAAACATTATAGTTTTCATATTTTATATACTTACACCCAATTGAGACTTTATCGGTCAAAGTTAGGTCAGTAATGAATATCTACACATTACAAAGACCATACTTAGATAGTTATTTTCTGAGCCCATAAATTAGATCACTCAATAGTCCATTTAATAAAGATAGCCCAAACAAGTATCATTGTTATTAAATCATGTAAGGCCATTATTAGAAAATAAAACCCAACAATCTCTCATTTGAGCTACATAAGTTATTCGGAAGTAATTATATTATGAAACTTTGGTGTGCAATTTATTGCTATCTCATATGGAAATAACTCCTTATTGTAATATGGTCCATCTAATTTATCAACATGGAACTAAAGTGAACTTCATTGCACTTAGATAGGCAACTAGACCCATCAATGATCACTATATCAATACACTCAATAACATAGATCGAGTATGGATGTGTAGCATGAAAATTATATGAAAAGTGATCTTACATGCCTATTTCCAACTTGTCCTACTTTATGATTCTAACGAATCAACCTTAATCTTTTACTTTATACTTAACTGCAACTTGATGCAAAACTACAATAGAAAGAAAAATAAAATATAATTTCAGAGTATGAAAGAAAACTATCACTTTATTGATATCAAACAACTAATGTGTCTATTACAAAATAACATCTAAAATCTAACTCCTACTAATTATGCACATCTTTAAATAGTACAACACCTATATGAACAGTGTATTCATAAAACACCTTAGGCAGTAGACCTTTGGTGAGTGGATCCACCAATATGGAGTTAGGACTAATATATTCTATAGACACTTATTGACTCTGAACTCTCTCTTTAACAATTAGAAATTTGATGTCTATCTGCTTAGACTTTGTGGAGCTTCTATTGTTGTTCGAATATAGAATAACGACCTTATTATCATAATATATCTTCACGCCTTCTAATGCCATCAACTATTCGTAGCACGATGATAAAATTCTATAGCCATATCCCTTGATTCGATGCCTTATAATAAGCTATAAACTATGCCTCCATAGTGGAAGAAACTGTGAGAGTCTACTTAATACTCTTCCATGATATAGCTCCTCTAGTAAGTTAATAAATATAGCCTGAAGTACATCCCTTGCTATCTAGGCATCTAGTAAAATCAGAATCAGAATACTCTACGATCTTCAAGCGGTCAGATCTTCGATAGGTGAGCATATAATCTTTTGTTCTCAGTAAATATCATAGAACACTCTTTGATGCTATCAGATCTTCAAGCAATCAGATCTTTGCTACTATCCAGTTATCCATATCAGGGTTGCTAATATATCTGCCTAACATTCCTACTAAGTACGCTATATCCAGATGCGTACATACTTAAGTATACATAAGACTCCCTATTGCTAATGTGTAAGGGATTTTCTCCATTTTCTTAGCTTCAATCTCATTCTTGGGGCTCTAACTGAGACTAAATTTATCACCCTTAGCAATGAGTGTATCTCTTGGGATACAGTTTCTCATGCCAAATCTTTCAAGCACCTTATCGATATAGCTTTTTTGTGATAACCCAAGAATACCCCGAGAGCGATCTCAATATATCTATATTTCTAATACAAAAGAGGCATCCTCAAGATCTTTTAACTCAAAATTGTTTAATAGAAATCTCTTGGTTTCATGCAGTAAGCCTATATTGTTGCTCACTAAAAGTATGTCATCAACATATAAGAGCAGGAAGATAATGGCCCCGTTTGGTTCGCCCATTCGAATGGGTGCATTTAAATGAAAATTTTAGAATGGGTTATAATTGGAATGAGAGATATTTGAATGGAAAAACATTAGAATGGGTTGTAATTAGAATGAGAGCATTAGAATGGACCATTCAAAAATACCTCCTCCCCTCCATTCTCATCCAAGACACAAAAAACTCATTCCAATAGTTGATGAGACTGATAAACCATTTGAATAGAAAAACTGAATTGTTGAAACAAACACCCATTCTAAAAGACCATTTGAATGAAAAATTTAGAGTTGTTGAAACAAACACCCATTCAAATAAATTTTCTATTCCAATGGAATGGAATGGTTGAAACAAACAGGGCAAATATTTGTTCCTACTAAACTTGTGATAAATACATCCATCTACCGAATTTTTCTCAAAATTAAATGAGAAAATGACTCGATAGAATTTATGACACAATTGACGGAAAGCTTACTTGAGACTATAAATGGATTTCTTTAGTTTACAAGCCATAGACTTTGGATCTCCAATCACAAAATTTTTTCGATATACCATGTATATCATTTTCTCAACATCGCCATTGAGAAACGCAGTCTTTATATCCATCTGATGTAGCTCTAGATCAAATTGAGCCACAAGCACCACCATTGTCCTAAAAGAGTTTTTTGAAGAAATTGGAGAGAGTCTCTTTATAATCAATACCTTCATTTTGAGTAAAACCCCTAGCATCTAGACGAGTCTTATATCTCTTGATGTTGCCTTTCAAATCCCACTTAGTTTTAAATATCCATTTATAACCAATATGTTTTTTTCCTTCTGGCAGTTCGACGAGATTCTAAACATCTTTTTTTTTCATAGATTTTATCTCATCCTTTATAGTATCGATCTATTGTTGGGATTTAGAACTTTGTTTAGCTTCAGTGAAATTAATTGGATCATTTTCTACTCCTATATCAAACTCATATTCTTGGAGATAAATAATATAATCATCTGGAATTGAATTTCTCCTCTAGTAGATCTCCTTAATGACACTTTCTCTTAAATATGTTGAGTTTGCTCTTCAGGAAAAACTTCCTTATTTTGGACAGGGAGTTGCTAAATATTATCTTGATTTATTTCTTGAATAATGTTAGGTATAGGAGCCTGATCACTTTCAATGCTAATTGTAGGAAGAAAAATGAATTCTTCCTCAAAGATAAATATTCATTACCTTATCTCCCTCATCCCCCTAAAACTCTATATCATCAAGGAATCTCGCATTCCCCATCTCGAAAAAAAGACCTATTAGAAGGATCATAAAATTTAAAACCTCTTGAACTTTCAGCGTATCCTACAAAGCAGCAGCTAATAGTTCTTGATAGAGGCATTCATGGCTGGTCTGGATGGTTTAAATCGCCAATCTAGAAACCAATCTGAATATACAATTTAACCAGTTCAATCTGTGCAGTTTGAATTGGACGATTCAAATCGGCCAAACCGCGCCTACATTTTTGCAGGCAATTTATGCAGTTTTTGCGATTTGAAAACTTACAAAATTTGAATTAATACAATATTAATTAAGCTCATATCATAATCATACTTCATCTAAAATATAAAGTCTAAATATAAAACCAACCGTAATATAGTTAACAGTTATAACCAAACTAAAAGTCCTAGTAAACTTAAACTTTAGTTATAACTTACAACCTAATCGAAATTGAAGAGCAAACTTAAAGTCTTTAATCTTAAACACATTACAATAACAATACTTAAATTCTAAAATCATAAGAGTCTTAAGTAATATAACCTTAAATACGCTAAGAGTAGTCATTACTCAATTAGAATGAATGGGCTTAAATTTTTAGCTATTAGTATACATACAATTTTTTTTTATTCAAACTTACTGGTCGGTTTAGTTTGAAACCAACCGAATTTGTCTAAAATTGAGAACCGAAATTGCCAAATCAGTTTTCACATTTTTTAATAATAACCGGCCATTTAAGAGGAGAAATTGCATGATTCAGTACGGTTTAGACTGGATTAAGCGGTTTCCACGGTTTGGCAGTTATTTTGAACACCCCTAGTCCTTGAGTCTAGTTTCTTTTCAATTGACCTATATGGCCTAACCTCAGTTGGATAACCTCAGATATGTAAGTGCCTAATGCTAGGTCTCTTGTACGTTCAAAGCTCATATGAGGTTTTAGCTACTGATTTATTGGGTATTCTGTTAAGAATATAAACTCCAGTCTTTAATTCCTCACCCCAAAGTGATTCAGATATAGAAGAATAACTAATCATACTTCTCACCATGTCCTTAAGTATTTTGTTTCGTCACTCAACAATACCATTCATGCTAGGTTTTTTCGATATTGTGTATTGTGGAAGACAATTCTGCATTTCTCTAGGAATTGCGCGAAGGATCCTAAACATTGTTCACCCGATCTGTCATATCGACCTTAGTATTCACTACCACAATCAAATTTAATAGTCTTAATTTTCTTATCTTATTGATTTTTAACTTCAGTTTTGAAAACTTTAAATACGTCCAGAGATTGAGACTTCTCATGAATTAAATATGAGTACATATAGTGTGAGTAATAGTATATAAATGTGATAAAATATTGTTAGCAATTCTAAGAAGTCTTGGGGAATTATCTATAAATATTGGTATGTATCAGTTCTAAGATACTAGAACTCCTATTAGTATCTAATTTCCTTACGTTTATCTATTTTCTTTAATACAATCAACACAGACTTTGAAGTCCGTTAGGTCAATTGGTTCAAGAATTCTATTTGAAATAAGTCATTGTATTCTCTGTTTAAATATATGTCCTAATTGCTTCTGCCATAACATAGAAGAATCTTCAGTTAATTTGTGTTTTGTACCACATTTCTCAATATGCAAAGTTTCATTAAATAAGGCAATAGTGTTTAATTTATAAAGATTATCAATCAGGAACCAATTGTAATAATATTTGAACTTTGAAAAAGACTAAATTCTTTATTTTTAAATGAATAAAAGTAACCAGATTTGTCCAAAGTAGAAATACAAATTAAATTCCATCTAAATGGTGGTACAACAAGTATCTCATTCAAATCTAAAAAACAACTGGTCTCTAATTATAGCCTAAATAATCCTATGGCCTCCACTTTAGATATATTGTCATTGCCCATATAGATGAATCTTTCAGCATTACTTGGCGGATGACTCCTTAGGCAATCCTGCATAGACATACTTATATGAGTAGTAGCTTAAGTATCTATCCACCAAGTATGATTGGGTACAGAAGCTAAATTAACTTCATATTAGACAAAACTGAGAAGTTTATCCTTCTTTATATGACATCTCATGTACTTGGGATATTCTTTCTTCACATATCTAGCCTTCTTGAAGAAGAAACAGGTAAACTTCTCATCGTGTTTCTTTTGCACCTTTTATTGTGAATTCCCGACTATAGCTCCTTTATCCTTAGTCCTTTTCCTTTTCTTGTCTTGAATAGTGCTCGCTTAGTGAGCACTTTCAGTCTTCTCTCGCTTCGGCCTGTCTTCTTCTTGCACACAGTGAGACATGAGCTCATTAAGAGTTTATTTTTCTTTTTAGATGTTGTAACTTACTTTGAATTGACTGAATTATGCAGAAAGAGAGGTAAGAATTATATGCACGAGCAAGTTTTCTGACAGCTCTAACTTGAGTGCTTTTAATTTCGAAGTAAGATGAGACATCTCCATGATGTACTCCCTTATATTCCCTTTGCCTTTATAACACATGGAAATAAGATTACCAAGAATGGCACTTGTTTATGCTTTTTTGTTTCTTTAGAAATATTTTGTAATTGCATTAAGGAACAACTCAACATTATCCACTTTAGGCATAGCGCCACTGATGGTCCTAGGAATGGAATGTTTCATGATCATGGGACTCATGCGGTTGGAAAGTTCCTGTTGTTCAAAGTTCTTAATAGCTGTAGGAGAACTTCCAGCTATAAGAGCAACAGATTATTTTTTCATGAGTGCAATATCTAATTCCATGTAACCGAGCATAATCATAACATGCTCTTTCTATTTCTTGAAGTTTGTACTATTAAGTACATGAATAAAACTTAAGTTGGCAGATATATTCGAAGAAGAAACTGAACAGAGAACAAAAACAAAATAACAAGCTCATATCAAAATCATGTCATAAACTAAGCATACAAGAAAATGATATACTATCATGACGTTAAATAAATAAACATATAAGGTGGGTTCTCATCACAAGATACTCAGAACAATATTAATATTCAGTTTTTAGATAGAATTATTAACTATAAATGGTACTCTTAGTGCAGTAATCTAATACGGACAATAAATCTTGCCAAATAATAAGCCTTTTTTTGGACCTATTTATTGCTCGCATAGAAACTTGATAATTATCACATATTTACTACTACAAGTGTGTCTATTGTTTGGCCAAATAATAACCTTTTTTTGAGTGGATTATTATCCACTTGAACAATAAACACATATATATAAATATTCCACAACAAATAAATCTATACAATAGAGGTTACTTTAATAACATATTGTTTCAATTTATTTAATTCAAAATATTAGACAAATAGTGAAAAGGCAAAAATATTAAACTAAAATTTTCAATGCACGAAAAAATGGATGACGAACTGAGTTTATTCACTTTTATCAACTCTTAAACTAAATAGAGTTTTCAACGGACAAAGTGTGGGTCATTCTTAAGGTGATTTGAGAAAATTGAACTTAATTTGTCGAGTTTCGAGATGGAACCCCTTGAATTGAGCCAAAAATAACTCAATTCTATCCAAAATTTGGACCAAAATCTTTAATTAGGTCAAATAATGACCGAAAATACTGGATGAGCCAGTGCTACAGCACTGAATCTCTAGAAGAGAGTGCCACAGTGCCTGAAAACGTGTACCGCGGTGGCAAATCTATTTCGTTAAATCGCAATTAGCCAATTTTAAAATCGGGTAACCCTACTCGAATGCGATTTTCAGTATTTTTAAGTCCTAATCTTCATGCTTTATGACCCAAAACTTAGAATTTAACCCTCAAACACTTAATATCTTAATAAAAAAAAATATGTAAATTTCACAAATTATATATGTTATATCTAAACTTAGAAAGCCAAATAAGAAAAGATATTGAAAAATAGAGACATGCATGATTTATCTTAATAATTTAATATGAATTCCTTCTCTAATATCACTTATTAGACATAAATTATGGATTGACAAAACCTAATACAATCCTAGAACCATTCATGCTAAATTATTAGGAAAGGGTTTACTGAGAAATTATGACTAACTTGAGTCCATTGTAAAAGAGAACATGACGGCTTGATCATGTAAGCGGAAGCAATTGAATATTGAGAGTTTGAAGGTTAGAAGTCTTCCACAACCAAAACTCGATAGTGTGCTCAATAGATTCTCTCTATGTTGATGGAGCAGAGGAGAAGCGTGTACATGTTTGATTTGACTTGGGGACCAAAACTCTATAATTTTTACTTTATATATTAATACCCAATCGAGACTCCATCAGTCAAAATTAAATCAATAATGTATATTCACACATTACAAATATCATACCCAGATAGTTATTTCCTGAGCTCATAAATTAGATCACTAAATAGCCCACTTAATCAAGATAGTCCAAATAAACATAATTATTATTAGGGCTTTTTAGTCAAGTGGCTGAATTTGGGATCATAGTTTGCAAAATGGCCGTTTTTCAAATATTGTTAAAAAATAGTTGAATTTTGAAAATTATTTAAAAAATGGTCGTTTTTCATATTTAGTATATCAAAATATATTGATCTATTTTTTTTGAAAATTGATTTTTTTTTTTTTGAAAAATTGATATACTATTTCAAAAATTGATTTACTTTAGAAAAAAATATATCAACTAAAAAAAGGTCATTATTAAAATAAAATTATAAAATTGACCATTTATCAAACAGGCGTAAAAAACAGCCATTTTTTAAATTTATCTGAAAGGAAAAAAAAAAAAAAAAAAGATATTGTTATTAAGTCATGTAAGCCCATAATTAGGAAATAAAACCCAGCAGCTCATAGCACTAGTCGTGCTCTTGACATTGCTTTTCTTTTTTACGGTCACAAAGTCATTTACCATGATATGATAGTTTCAATCAAATTTAAAAAAGAAAAAAAAAATAAACGATTTAGGTTAGTATATTGAAGTAGACTATACATAAACTTAGACTTTATTCAAATAAATTTTCAATCTGAATTCCATCAGCTTGCAAGCATCTTTCTCTGATCTTTCATATTCTTCACTTTATAAACGACAATATATTGCTATGACAACAATATTGACCAGCGAAATTAGTAAAACGACATATGCATACGACTTGTACCACCTCTATATAACTGGCCTTTTTATATACAATCTCGTAATGTTGTAAGAATAGAGAAACTATAGCAGATTGCTAGCTCTTATATCTTATCAATACGTACCAAACTAATAATTGAGTGTCACTTTATCTTATTTGAGTAATATTCAACTGGAATCTGATAGCCATGTTTTGCAGACTATTCTATTACACATGAATAATAAATATATATATATATATGTACAGTTTATACAATTACAAAACAAAATAATTACATAAGAAGCAATTAAACTCCATACGATTGAGACATACACTAACAAAGAATAAACACAGATCGATGATGAGTCCTTTTCTGTCACATTATGTTGGGAGACTAATCAATCATTTATTATTTTTGTTTCATTTATTTATTCCTCTACATTAGGGGTGTTCAAAAAAACCGCCAAACCGTGGAAACCGCCCAATCCAATCCAAACCGCCTAAGCTGCGTGGTTTTTTTTCTTAAATGACCGGTTACGGATTAGAAAATATGAAAACCGACTTGGCCGGTTTGATTTTCGGTTTTAGAAAAATTCGGTCGGATTCAAACCGAATCGGCCAATAAGTTTGTATATGTATTTTTTTTTTAAATGTATGTTAATAGTTAAAAATTTAAGCTTATTCATTCTAGTTGAGTAATGATTACTCTTAGCTTATTTAGGACTATGTTACTTGAGACTCTTATAATATTTTAGACTTTAAGTCTTGTTGTTGTGATATGTTTAAGATTAAAGACTTTAAGTTTACTATTCAATTTTGATTAAGTTGTAAGTTGTAACTAAAATTTAAGCTTACTATGACTTTCGATTTGGTTATAGCTTTTAACTATGTTATGGTTTCGTTTTATATTTGGACTTTATATTTTAGATGAAATATGATTATGATATGAGCTTAGTTGATATTGTATTAATTCAAATTTTGTAAGTTTGATATTGTATTAATTCAAATTTTGTAAGTTTTCAAACTGCGGAAACCGCCCAAACTGGCTGCAAAAATGTAGGTGCGGTTTGGCCAGTTTGAATCGACAAACTTAAACCGCACGGATTGATAAACCGGCCAAACTGCACATTCGGATTGGTTTCTGGATTGACGATATAGACCGTCCAAACCGGCCATGAATACCCCTACTCTACATGCTAAGTGCCCTAAACCATTCCTTTAACTAAGGGTAAGTGGGAAATTGATTGTGAGGTGGGTGTGGGGCTAGGGAAGACACCAAAATTATTAAGCAACAAATGCAAGCGTGTTGAGCATACAATTCAAAACTATCATTCTTATAATCCTCGATTCTTAGACAAGGTAAAAGATGAAACAAATGAATAGAATGGGCTTTTCGCAGGCTTTAATGTTTTAGTGCTTGTAATCATCTTCTTTGTGTAATTATCCATTACCATTTTCATCGTTTTCTTCTTAATGGGCCCTGGGGCCCATTAAAGTTTTTAGTATTTAGATTCAAAATACATTGAACACTCCTTTCGGTAGCTAAGGAAACTTTGTATGTAATTGCTTAATGGGACTTTCCCTAGATTTGTTTTTTCATCTTTGTAGCTCACTTTTACTACAACCCACTAAATCCAAAAAGATATGAACGAAGAGTAGGCACTAAACTGCACCGTATCAGATTCTATGCACAATAACCAAGTTGTATTTACTGTAACTAAACAGGTTTTAGTGTCAAAGAATAGCTAATTAGCAATTATAAAAGGAGAAAAAAGAGACTTTGATATGATTTTCAGGGGGAGAGAGAAAAGGAATGGAGTGGAGTCCAAACGTGAGGGGACAAAAGGAACACAATCCAACACACAATAAGTAATTGATCAAAACAACGTGTTTTCAGGGATAAAAAGAGCTTTGGGCTTTGAACTTTTTAAACTTAGCCCAATGTTTCTTCTTCTTTTATTCTTATTTTTATTTTTGTTTTATAGTTTTAAAGTAAAGCGAATCTTTCCACACCCACCATCCAATTTCAACTGCACTCCCAACGACACAATAATAAAATACAACCCACTCTTTCTTGTTATAATCTAACCCCAAAGCTCCTTCATCCCCTCCAACCAAAATTTCATGCTACTTTCTACTATATACAAATATTTATGTATGTCTTTACCAACTACGAAATTTGGGTCCACTTATACTTAACTTGGCCAATTCCTTCACATGGGTGAGATTTGAGAAAGCCATAGAAAGTATGAGGAGCATAAAAAGTTGGAGGAAAGTGACCCAAAACCAAAAAAATGGGACCCTTTAATCACATCTTTTGAACCCAAAACTAAGGCCACATGAGATACACAGACCTAAAAGAAAGCTATGCCAAAAATTGAACGTTTTAATCCACTATTTTAACTTTTTATGTGTCAAATAAGATTCTGTTCTGAGACTATCACTTGGAAAGTGATCCTTATATTTTTGAGATTTGGGGTAAAAAACTTTGTTGTTAATAGGAGCAAAGCCACAAAGGGAACCCAAAATCATTGCCCTTTGAATCTTTTGGATCAAAACATGGGTTTAAAACTTTAGAATAAGGCGCTTTATAAAAAATAAAAAATAAAAAATGAAACTTTAGAATAAGGCCAAAAATGAAAAATCTTGATAGCTGGACTTAACGACTGAATTTCCCATTATACCCTTTGAACCACATGTCCTGCTTGTTACCCCCGAAAGAGACACTTTGACTCGAGGACCTGGGAAGTAATTAAGTGCCGACGATGTTGAGGGGCCATTATAGTCATTTCAAAGAAAACGAGCCCCAACTCCTGACAACAATTTTCTGTCGCTTTCTTTGGCGCGAAAGGGGATTGTGGAGGAAGGACTGATCGGTCATTTCGCTTTCTTCTGCCTATTTGTGGGCCCACCTATCTTGGTGGGTTGGGGACCAGCTGACTGAGCCGTTCTTCTCTTTGTGGCTGTGGCTGTCCTTGTAGCCTCACCGTCATCCTGTCTGGCACTCGTCCTCGAGCCCGTACTGGGCTCAGCCGAACGTAAATTCCCATATAACCCAAGGGTAGAAATGTAATTTAATATACGGGCCTATTTAACTAATAATTAACAATGATAGTTCTTATAAAAAAGAACAGGAAAAACCGGGGGAGCTTCCATGAAAACACCACGTCTCGTGTCCCTCCATGTCAGTCAACCATATTTGACCGGCTTTATCCAAAGTAGCAAAATTATTACTATTTAATTATTACATATTATTATCATAATTTATCTTCTATTTTTAAATAGTTTCATTTTGGGTGGTCTATTTCTATTTATTTATTTTTTTTCTGACGGAAAGGTTCGGATTCGAACCAATGGGGCCCCAACATTGTGATAAATGTGTCTATTGGCTGTGGATAGTATACTTGATGATACCATAGTAAAAAGTGGGTCCCAATTTTTCCCACTCAGGAGAATATTTCACCGTCTGGATTACCATTAATCAAAAAAGTGGGAATTGTACCAAAAGGATACACTATTTTTTTTTAAAAAAAAGGAAGAAGAAGAGTGATACGTTTGTGGGGACTTTTTGTCCTTGTTATTGTTTTTTTTTTTTTTTGAATAACTTATTATTGTTATTTATGTTATGCAAAACTGGATCAATAATGATGTGCCCAATAGTTCAAGTTTTGACGTTTTGACCCGGGAATTAGAAACCCCAAACCCAACTCCAAAAAAGCTCAATGACCCAAATATTTATCACATAAATGTCATTCAGAAAAAAGAAAAGAAAAAATGACATAAATGTTAAAGAGGAAACACATTTCTGGAATTGACATATATTACATGTAAATATTTTGGGGCAAAAGGAAATTTTGAAAAGAGGATCCGAGGCTTCAATTCCAAATTCCAAATTCCAAATTCCAAGTAAGGAGGAAATCATATTATAATTCTCCAAACAAAATTATGCCAATTAATGTATGATTTTTAAGTGTTTAGTGGGATATAAGAAACGAAAATATGAATGGGAAATGACACTATGAGAGAAATAGCTAACCACGTTTTTAAAAAAGAAAAATCAAATAGAAACATATGGCATTATATGCATGCAGAATAAGAATACATTATGCTTCTATTTATTAGATTAGGGAAAAGTTCATAAATATCTGTTTTTAAAATCATATTTTCATAAATACTCGTTTTTTATTTTTATTTTATAAATACCCGTTTTTATACTTTTTTTTTGAGAAATGTAGACCACCACTGTTTTACGCATGAAATGTAGACCATGATATATATTTCATGCATTAAATGTATACCGCGATCTACATTTCATGAATAAAATTTATACTCAAAATTGGCACATATTTTAAAATGTGTACCGTTCATATTTTACACATGAAATGTGTACCTCATGGATAAAATTTATATTGTAAATGTGGACCACTCATATTTTTCATATGAAATGTGGACCGTAAAAACGAGTATTTTTAAAAAAAATTTTAAAAACAGGTATTTTTAAAATAAGTTTTACAAAACGAATATTAAGTGTAATTTTCACATTAGACTTTCGTACATAAAACAACGAAAATTTAAGAGCCGATTTTTTTTTTCTTTTTAAAAATAAAAAGGCCTGACACTTCTGGACGTTCTCGTTTAAGTTGCAATATGAAATATTAATATTTTAATTTTCTTGAAGGTAAATGTTTTATATTTATTATTGGGAAGGAAAGCAAGTGAGTGTTTACATTTATTGCTCATGAATAATTATAAACAGTCTCTATGTGTATTTATAGACAGAAATAAACAGAGGGAGTTGAGATTTATAAGCATAACCAGGAGAGTATGAAAATGACTGTTGCTTTGAAAGTTATATTAATTATATGAGCATCATGATCAAGCATATTAATCTAATTGTTTTTTTTACCAACTTTTGTATAGAAATGTTATAACAACAAATTTTTTTCTTAAAGGAATTTGATTTTGTGTAGACCAGCGTTGGATCTTTAGTAAATAAAATTTAGGAATCAAATTTGTTATAGATAAGATAATGTCACTGCTAATGAATTACCAAACATGTGCTGATTCTTCAGGTTTCCATTGGTGAAATTTTGTTCAGTATCTTTTTATTAAATAGGTCATTGGTGCAGTGCATTATCTCGGTTGGTATAGGCTTAGTTCTTAAACTTTCTTCTTCTTCTCTTTTTTTTTTTTTTTTGGTAATTATTTGTTTTGGTTTGATTAATTCCTACAGGGTTTTCATACAACTTTTTTTTTTTGAAAAAAGTTACCAAGTGTATATAGCATATACCGAATTTTGGTATCTAGACAAATTTGACTTTATTTACAAAATTATCGTTCATTTTAGATTTTCAAAATATTAAGAATCATGCGTTTAAATATTCAATCTATGCATTTTTCAATATTTAACAAATTACAAATTTGAGTTTTTTTTTTTTTTAGGGAAGTAAGTCCTTTTATTTACAAAACTGAGTTATTAATTATTGAATTCTAAAGAGTTAAAGATAGTATTTAGATAATATTATACGTTGAACTAAAAAATATAACAATGTGTCAAATTTGGTTTTCTGCAATTTTTATGCCAAATATTGCATTATTATGGTCAAATGCTCTTATATTCTCATTACGTGTCTACATATTTCAGTTAAATTCTTTATAGAGGTTCCAAGCATATTGGCCTCTTTCCAATTTTTATTTTTATTTTTATTGTATGAAAAATTAATTTCATTCAATTAAAAAGTGGGACAATAATAGATCGGATACAAAGACCGAAATTGATAAGGGTCAACAATTTGTCAATTCATTGTATCTTATTGTGACTAATGAAGTACAAATTATACACATAATAGATAAGTTTTAAATTGATTCTCTTTTATGCTCTCATGTCTCATTGTATATGTGAACTTTATTATGTTTTGCATTGTAATATTATCAAAATGTGGAATATTTTATTAGAGATCACATGTCAAATAATGATAAACGTGAATGGTATAAAATTGCATGCACGTGATATTAGCTAAAGCTCACGTAGAGATATATTTTTTCCTCTTTCAAAACAACTATCTATCACCTATTTATATTTCCATTGATATACTAAGGCTACGGTTGATAGAGAGGAAAGAAAGTAGGAGAGAAGGAAAAATTAGGAGAGAAAGAAATGTGTAAAATAGAAATGATAGTGTCTTTCCTCCAATATTGTTTGGTATGTAGGAAGGAATGAAAACTAGTATATTTTAGAAATGATTGTTTTGTCATTTTTATTAAAATTTTAAAATTAATGTATAAGGTTAATTTAGTAAATTCACTTTCACACATTGATTAAAAAAAATTCCTTCCACTTTTCTCTCTATTTTTGGGAGAAAATATTTATGTAGAATCCACTATATTTTTCCCTCCCCTTTTCTCTCCATTTTTCCTTTCCCTTTCATTTTCCCTCCTACCAAACAACTCAGCTTTTTAGTTTCCTTTTACTTTTCCCTCAAACTTTTCCTTTCTTCCTGCTTTTCCTTCCTACCAAACATAGCCTAAAGGAAGTTATATGCATAAATCACTATTCCATTATGGAGTACTTTATTTTTTTTATGTTTTATTTTTAGAAAACAAAATAAATAAATAACACTCTCACAATCATGGATTTGGATCAGAGGAAAAAATCCACAAATAATGGAGCTTGTTGTATAGTATTAGTGGTTACATCTCATTTATTATTATTTTTTAATACCCTCTGATGTGTCAGGTGAATTGTCACTGTTCAATTAGTAATTGAGACTTATTACAAATAGGTTGAATAAAATTCACCAATTATATAGTAACAAATCATTTTTTATTATTACATTAAATAATATTGAAAAGGTGTGATACTTAGCCATATTCAACTTATTTTTGTAAAATTGTTCGAAGGACAAATATAGGTAGAAATACTCTTTCTGCTATGTTAAGAGTTTTTATATAATTCCATGATCATTCCATGTAATTAAGTCAAGAGTTAATTATTATATTCAGTCATATTCACTGTCCAATACGCATGTCAATCGATTTTGACAAACTCAAATTATTTTCCATTATGCTTTAGAATAATTTCTACTATTACATATAAATATTTCGTAACACGTGCATTAACATATATGAGATAATTATTAAACAAAGAAATAAAATCAAAGAGGGATTTTTCTTTAGAAAACTTAGGTGGATGACCAATTTTTCAAATTGGTTTAAGTGAATGTCCATGTTTTAAAGGTGATAGCTAAATATTCATTCATTTTAAAGATTCAGTTGCAAAATATGTTGTATTTATATTTTTGTCATTTGAGTTGGACGTTTAGCTATAAACTTTTGAGTTTAGTTATATACTGAGTTTTGGGTCAAAAAATAGTCAAATTGCTAATCAGTTTTTTTTTTTTTTTTTTAAAGAAGAGCAAGATGAGGATTTCTCACATGACTTGGTAAAAATCCAAATAGTTAAGAAATACATAAAGGAGGAAAATGAAAAATTTAGAGGACGAGAATTGGCTTAATTTCATCTTATTCTTTCTAATTGTTTATAGTTTGACATTTATTTAATTAATCCTAACATATTCACTTCAAGCAATAAACCTAAGCCAGGTTTATTAATCATGAATTGAGTTATACATTAAAACTCTCTCCTTTTCGTTTCTCTCTGAAGCACAGGAAGTGGGAACCCTAGCTTCACATTTTTTGACCGTGATTGTGAGTTGTCTTGGGTGGAGACATCCTAGTCTCTTTTCTTTTTTTGTCTTCGAGATTGACTTTCTTCAATATGGATATAGATCAAGTGTGCGACTTTGTGAACACTTAACGTTGGATAATGAGGATGATCTAGTGGTTTGATTGAGCAAAGAAAATTTTACAGTAGGTAAAGATCGCATGGATTTCTGTTTAGTTGAGAATATTTTGGGTAATCAGCTTGCCAACAAGATAGGCTTAAGAATTATATGCGGGAAATATAGCGTACGAATTTTAGGGTTAGGGTTGAACAACTTGGTCCCAATAATCTCTTTCTGTTTCACTTTGGATCTAGAGATGATCAACAAAGAATATTTGTAGGAGGTCTATGGTCATTTGAAAAAAATTGTTGTGCTTGGTTAAACCGATGGGAATTGAAGAGATCAGCTAATTGGATTTTTCATGGGTATCTTTTTGGGTTCTTATTCATAACTTACTCGTTTCCTGTTTGAATGAAGGTTGTGCTAGAGAATGGGGCGAGCTTCTAGGTTCAGTGGAGGTAATAAGTGTTGTAGGGTCTAGGATGAGCGTAAAGGTTCATGTGGACATTACAAAACCTTTACGTAGAGGGTTGAGAGTTCATGTTGGCAAGACTTCAAAAGAAATATCCTTGATTTTGCAATACGAAAGGCTGCCTGACTTTTGTTTTGATTGCGGTATGATTAGGCATAAGCATCTTGAGTGTCCCCTCCAAGACAATGAAAAGACTCAGTTGTTGATTGATAAGAAAGGTCATTTTGGGGTTTAGCTTTGGGCCCCTTCCCTATCCAGATATCTTCGACCAATAGGAAAACGTAGGGAATCCGATGAGACTATTTCTCCTACTCGGGTACCCCTTCAAAACCCATCTCCTGGGATTCGGCTGACGAAATTGATGCCATTGATCCTAGCCAACCTCATTCGGGTGAACTTTGGGAATGGACTGAAGAGCAACGTCTTATCAAAGAGGGGGATAGGAAGGGAAAGGGTGTTGTGCCTAGTTTAAGGAAGGATTCTCCAGTTCGGAAAGGGAGTTCGATTGAAGTGGTGGATGTAGAGGCTTCTAAAATTCTTGATATGGTGTAGGCTACAATGTTACATTTGGGTGGTGTAGAGGCTCGAATAAAGAAGTACTTGTAACTATTCTAGTTCAAAAAGTTCTGACTTTCATTCCTTTTCGGGCAGAGACCAACTTAGAAGAACAGAATTTACATACAGGTAAGTCACTTAAACTGAAGGAGAAAATTTGAAGCACTAGCTCTATTAAGAGTGTGAATAAGATGAAGAGTCCTCATAAAATACTTTTTACTCTTAGTCCTCGAATGACACATTTTCTTAGACTGTCACCGTTGAAGAATTCTGACTCTCCTATGAAGATAGGCTTTAAAAACAAAAAAGATCATAGTAATGAGGGAACGACTAGTGGGTTAAAAAGCAAGTTAATAATGGAGAACTTAGAGGTTACAGACGGTGGTAAAAGATTTAAATCAGGGGATGGTGAGGAGACGATTGTGCAAATATTGAATAGTTCAGTGAGCCCTGAGTTTTAGGGCCACGGATCGCTATGAATTGTTTATGTTGGAACATCGAGGGTTAGGAAACCCAGAGATGTTGGCGGCACTTTATCATTTAATTCAACATCATTCCTCTATTCTAGTCTTTCTGTTTGAGACTAGGCTAGCTGTACTAGGGCAGAACAATTTAAGTTTTTAATTGGTTTTAGTTTGGCTTGGTGATAATAGTATTGGTTAGAGCGGGGATTTACTTTTCTTTTGGAATGATAGTATGGATGTGTCTATTCATTCATGCTCTAAAGGTCACATTGATGCTTGGGTTAAGGAGAAAAATAATAATTATTGGCGATTTACTAGATTTCACGGCAATCCAAAACCATAGGAACATCATTTCTCATGTGATTTACTTCGTAGATTGGGAAGTTTAGGTTCGGATCCGTAGCTATGTAGGGGCGACTTTAATGAAATATTGTCAAATTTAGAAAAAGTTAGGGGTTCAATCTGAGCTCCCAATGCTTTGAGTAATTTTAGAGAAGTCTTGAATAATTGTGGTTTGTCTGACATCGGTTTTTTGGGGCCGTGTCTTACTTGGAATAACAAAAAAGGTGGCCAACATCTAGGAACATCTGGACTGCTTTCTGTCTAATAGAGACTGGAAAGGATTGTTCCCATTGGCTAGGGTTATACATTTAGATTTCCTTATTGAGTCTGACCATCGTCCTTTACTCCTTATAGCTGTGGATCATCCTAGGCGAGTGGGGGGTAGAGGTACACGGCAGTTTCGGTTAGAGCCCTTTTAGCTGAGGAAGGAGGGATGCAACAAGGTAGTAGAGGATGGGTGGCAGCATGATTTTCTCTGTATTGGGGTGAGCAGATTTGGCGAAGTTAGAAACTCCTTGCAGGAAACTAGCCATCTGATGACTTCTTAGAGTGAACAGAAGTTTGGTCGATGGCGGAAAAAATTAACAAAATCCAATCTTCCCTCAATGGCCTTTACAGTAGGGCCCAACAATCGGGTGTCATTGATAGAATTCGTGGGTTGGAGAAGGAATTGGAGATGATGTTATATAGAAAGGAATCATACTAGCGTTAGCACTCAAAGGCAAACTGGTTAGCTGACGGGGATCATAATATGAAATATTTTCATATTCGAGCATCCAATAGGAAGAAAAAGAATGCAATTCGACTTGTTAGAGATAATAACAGTGTGTGGGTATATGAGAAAGAAGAGATATCTGGGGTTTTAGAGGATTATTTTTCAGAGATGTTTCGTAGCTCGGAGCCTACGGAATAATATATCTTTGAAAGCACCAGGTTTATTAGTACTCATCTAGAGAAGGGTGATGTTTTGTGGCTGCAAAGACCTTTTGATGAGAGAGAGATGTTTAATGCTCTTCAGTGCATGGGTCCTTATAAAGCTTCGGGGCCTGAAGGATTTCATGCTTATTTTTTCCAAAAAATTTGGAATATTGTCGGCCCATCGATTATTCTAGCGTGTTTGGGTATGGTGAACATTGGAGGTTTGCTGAAAGATATTAATGATATGATTTTAATTTTGATTCTAAAAAACTCGAAGCCAGAAAGAGAATCTAATTTTCTTCCTATTAATCTGTGCAACATTGTCTATAAACTTGTTACGAAGACTATTGCTAATCTGTTGAAGACAGTATTACCAAGACTTATTTCCTTTATCCAGAGTGCTTTTGTGCCAGGGTAATTGATCACTGATAATGTGGTGGCAGCTTTTGAGATCTTACACTCACTTCACAAAAGAAATAATGGTCGCAAAAGATTCATGGCTTTGAAACTGGACATGAGTAAAGCGTATGATCGGGTCGAATGGAGATTTTTAATGGCGGTGATGACGAAGATGGAATTTCCATTATATTGGCGAAATCTCATTTTTAAGTACATATCAACATCAAGTTTCGCATTTTGCGTTAATGGCAAGATTATGGGTAAATTGGTTCCTTCTCAGGGGTTACGTAAGGGTTGCTCTCTTTCACCATATCTATTTCTCTTACATGCCGAAGCCTTGTCATCTTGTCTGATAGCAGTGAAAAATAAGTCCCTTTTATGTGGCTTTGCTTCCAGAAGAGGCCATGGAGTTATTATTTGGTTTTTGCCAATGATTCACTCATTTTCTCTAGGGCAGAGTTAGAAGATAGTCATCACTTAATACGAATTTTTACTAGCTATGAGCAAGTGTCTGGGCAACGGATTAGCATGGATAAGTCTGCTATCACCTTTAGTCCGAATGTTTAGGAAGAAAGGCGAGATATTATTATTCACATTATAGGTATGACGAGGGTGCAATCACATGACGTGTACTTAGAACTTCCCACAGTAGTTGGGCATAGTAAGTATCAAACTTTTTCAAACATTAAAGATTGCCTTTGGAAGAAAGTACAGGGTTAGAGACATCAATTGTTCTCCATTAGAAGTAGAGAAGTCTTAGTCAAAGCTGTCCTTCAAGCAGTTCTTTACTATGTTATGAGCATTTTTAAGCTACATGCTTCTCTATATAATGACCTTCAATCCATTTTTATTCGCTTCTAGTGGGGCTATTCTGAGGGGAATAAGAAAATTGCATGGCTAAGATGGAAAAAATTATATAGGCCGAAAGCTTTAGGAGGTCTTGGTTTCTAGGATCTTCATGATTTTAATCAGGCGCTAGTGGCTAAGCAAGCTTGGCGGGTCCTTCCAAATGCTAGCTCGTTAGCATCACAAATTTTAGAAGGTAAATATTTTCCCAATGGTGATTTTCTAAGAGCAGAATTAAAAAATGGGTACTCTTATTTGTGGAGAAATATCGTATGGGAACATGAGTTTTTGGGAAAAGGATTAAGATGACACATTGGTAAAGGGTTTATCTGTTAGGGTTAAGGAAGATTCGTGGCTTCCTCGTCCGTATAATTTTCTGCCGATTACAAGACTATTAGTGTAACGCCCTAAGTCCCACATCGAGTATATTCTGGAAGGATTATGGGTATTTAAGTGATAGTCTATGAGCCCAAAAGTACCTTCAAACTAGGACTTTTGGATGAGACCCAATAGTATTACATTTGGTATCAAAGCCGACCCAGTCCATACCTGTGTGGGCCTTGGAGGGTTGGCACAGTCGGAATCGTAGTGAATGTGGACTCCACCCATAGGGGTTATATGTGGGCTATTAAATACGAATCCTCTAGTGAGGATGCTAGGTCCTTAACGAGGGGAGATTGTAATGCCTCAAGTCCCACATCGAGTATGTTCTGCCTGAAGGTGGCTGATTTAATCCAGAACCTAGGGGCTTGGAATGAGCAATTAATTTCATAAACCTTTTGGGAGCTAGATAAACAGGTAATTTTATCTCTTACTCTTAGTCTTAACCCATGTATAAACAATCTTATTTGGTACCTTGAGAATTCAGGAGTTTATTATGTGAAAAGTGGATACTGCTTTGTGAGTAGGGAACAAAATTTATATTCTTCTTCTAACCAAGTGCTTAATTCTAAATGGTGGAAATTTCTTTGGGTGTTTTCTATTTCATAGAAGATCAAAGTGTTCATTTGGCAGGTCTTTTTTGATGCTCTTCCCTCTATAACTAACTTGGTGAAACGCAATATACAAGTTGATCTTTGTTGTTATCGGTGTAGTCTATTGGAAGAGAATTCTACCCATTTTTGGTTGTTATGTGCCGGGTCCAAAGCGATTTGGAAGGTGATTGGGTTGTGGTCTTTACTTAAAAATGCTGCTCATTCAAATATGGCAGAAGTTTTGCTTGAAATCCAGAAACATATGGACAAGGGTACTTTTGAACTCTTTTATATCATATTGTAGTGTATTTGGTCAGAAAGAAATAGAATTCTCCACGGCGATTATACGCAAAAGCCAAGCCTCTTAGCAGATTATGCTATGAATTTTCTCTAGGAATATTGGAACCGAATATGCAAGCCCCACTTATAGGACTCGGCTAATCCTCGACCTCCAGCTCAATGGCAGCTTACTCCTTCAGGTCGCCATAAACTCAATGTTGGCACCTCCGTTCGACATAGTGAGGGTAGGATTGCTATGGGGGGGAGTGTTTCGTAATCATACGGGTACAATCATTGCTTACTTTTCGAAGATTTTGCCGGGTTCATTCTCAATTGACGATGCTGAACCTCTTGCTGTGCGTGAGGGACTTGAGTCTGCACTTCAACATCATTTTTACTCTTTAGTTGTGGAGAGTGACTCTTTGAGAACAATCTAAGCAATTTCTAATCCTCAACCGTTAGCACCTAATGGTCTCATTATTTCAAATATTTGTGATTTACTTGTTTCTGTCAATTGTGGTACGTGTCAGCATATTCCCCTTACGGGGAATATGATGGCTCATTTGTTGGCTAGCTCTGCTTTTCAGTTCCGAGAGGGTATGTCCTGAGTTTCTTTGTGTCCATTTTTCATTTCAACTTTTGTTCTAAATGATTTATGTGAATAAAGTTGATGTTCCTTTGTTTTTAAAAAAAAAAATCATGAATTGAGTTACACATTTAGGACACAAGTTTTGGTATGCATATTAATAAAATTAAGATGGATAACTCAATGTTTAATGTATTTCAAAATATTTCTTACTCACATATTTTCTCCTTTTCCATATTTTAGTAAACTTTTGTATGGGAATCATTACCCCATATACCATTCCCATTACTCTTTAGTAAATATGCCATAAAAGTGATATTATCCCAAAAAAATTTAAGGACTAATCCTAAACTATTGTAAATGAAATACAAAAAATAAAAAATTCAACATCTCATATATTATGGACTAATCCTAAACTATTGTAAACGAAATAAGAAACTAAAGATGAAATACAAATTTATACAAGATATACTCTTATCAAAATGGAAAATATTGGGAAAGCAGGTATAGTTGACCAAAATTAAGCCGAACTCAATGATAAAATCAAAAGTTAACATTTTCAAAAAAAAAAAAAAATCAAAAGTTAAACTTTCATAGCTTTTTTTTTTTTTTTTTAATAAAAAGTGGGGCTTAACTAATGACCTCCACTTATTACAAATTAAAGGAAAACTTTAAAATTGATTAGGTAGTTGTGTTTTTTCTTAAATTTTTTATCATTATTTGTATAACATTTATATATACAGTATTTATTCCTTCACTTTGTGTACGGACATACATATACATATATGTATACTCATATTTAATAAAAGAGTTTTTAATATGTATTTTTGGTTTTGCTCTATAGATGAGTATTTTTTTTTCTAACCTGCTATAGCAAGTCATTTCACTTATTCTCATTCCTTTTCAATCTTTGGGGACTCCTAAGTATTTTTATAGAATGGTTTTTTCTTCATAAATGGATATATATATATAAGAGAGTTTTCAATTGTGATTATTGTTTTTGCTCCACCGATAGATATTTTGACCAAGAATGACTTAGAATAATAGGTTGATTTCACATATTTTCACTTTAATTTTGGCTCCATCTATGGGCAATTGCATGTTTGTAATTTTTTATTTTTTATAATTTTTTTGAAAAAGTTAATACATATTAATTGAAAAATTAAAATGGAACCCTTAATAGTTTGCATAGTTCTTATGAAATTATATCAATTAAATTATTTGCAAACTATATTTTTTTGGATAATTTAATATTACATACATATATTATTTGTAAAACTTTCGTAATTGTAATTGTAAATGTTTTTCTTTTGGTTCTCCAGTTTATCTTAGCTTGTATAAACATTATCATCATTCATAGAGGCCTTTTCTTTAATGTTCCTTTTCCTTAAATTCTTTCTATTATACTATGTATGCCTTTTTACAATAGCATTATATTATCATTATGTTTTAAAAAGTAATGTTTCATAAATTTATATTTGGTAAATAATTCTACCATATCAAAATTGCACATAGTTTTTAAAAATAAGTATTGTGTCATATGTAATAGGAAGTAGCTAGGAACAAGAGTACATATATAATATGAGTTTCTTTTTTTTTTTTTTTTTTGACAATTATAATGTGAATTTTTAATGCAATTGTATTATCCTTTATTAAATTAGCCAGGAAGTATATGTCTAACACTCTAATGTGAGCAAAAGGAAAAAAGTAAAAAACATTAATCTTTATAATAGGATTAAAAGATGTAAAATATATATTAAAAAGGGAATTTAGTAAATTAATATCTATATGCTATCACGAATAAAATAAAAATAGATATAGGTTTTTTTTCAATTTAAACGTACCTTTCTCAAAAAATAAGCGTACATGATGTAGAGAGATATTCCAAATAAAATGGATGCAATATCGAAAAATATGAAAAAAAAAACGTGAAATAAAAAAAAGACACGTAGAAAATGTATTAAGGTAATATATTTGAACCCTAAAAAAAATAGCTTATTAGGAATGGGAATGAAAAAAAAAAATAGAAAGAGAATTTTTTTTTTAAAAAAAAAGAAAATTGTCCAACTTATCAGGTCACAAACAGGTTACCTATTTTTAAAGTTTTAAATAACTTTCTATATTTATATATGTATTAATTACATTAAAATTTTTAGTAAAATTAATAATATTATTATAATCATTAGATCAAAATCCAATAGTCCAAATTAAAGTACCTATCCATAGAGCAAAAATAAAAATCTCTATTGAAACTTTACCTATATATATATATATGTTTATTATAATACTGTTCTCTTAATTTTTCTTTAAGAAAACAAAAAGGGGAAATAGTTCATTTGATATGTGTTTGTTAATTTGTTTAAAAGGAAAAAATAAATAGAAATTCCATTTTTCAGATATATAATATCGTTATGGAAAATTAAATTGTTTCAATTATGTAGATTTACAATGTAAAAAATCAGTGTTGTACAATTCAATATAATTTATTCAACTATTATCAAAATGAAGCATAAAATCATAAATAATATGTTAGTTTTATGATAAGCTTTTGTCGAGATATAGTACAAGCTTTGATTATTGTCCAGGTTAATTGCTCATCTATTAAAAAATAAAAAATAAAAATTGAAAAATGTGACAAACTAGATATATGTGTATCTCCTTGCATGGAATATTAAGTAATAAATAATAAGTGGGAGAATTACATTTAATATTTTTCCCTATGTCTAATTGAACCTCCATGCTGATTCATATTAATAACTTAAGTTGCTGTCCTAATATTTCGACCTGGCTTCTAAACGGAAGCATGTTCCAATTTAACTTTATTGACAAAATTCATTTTCTCCTAAAAATAAAAAGATAGGAAAATATAAATACAATACAACTATAAAAGACCAATAGTTTGAAAACAAAAATAATTGTTACTTTTTTTTGTTACAATTAAAAAAAAATCATTTGCAACAATCACGTTTTCATTGTTTTAAATATTACAATTTCATGTGAATTTAAATGTCTCTAATTCAGATTATATAATATAATACAATGTGAAAATTTTAAAAACAATTTTATATTATGATTATTTGTTTCACTTCTGTAACAAGTGATATAAAGCTAAAGTTACGGTGATTTTCCTTTTTCTTATAGTTGCGTTCAAGGGTCATTTAGTAAAGAAGATATCCACCTATAACTTCGTTATTTTTGGTCTTTAAAGAATTAATGATGTCAGGTGTAATGTGGGTTTATCATAGTACCAAGTTTTTTCTTTTTTTTTTTTCTTTAAAAATTCTTTTTTTTTTTTTGGGAAGAGAAAGCAAAAAAATAAAATAAAAATGAAGCAATGAAAAATATAAAAACTAGCAATAGAATACGAGTTAGCATCCTATGAATCAATGTGAGTGAAATATCCAATAAAAAAAAAAAAAAACAGTTCATGGGTATGAATAAAAAAAGCAAGTTCATGATACTGTCACTATTGTAGAGAAAATAAAGTATATTAACAAAATGAAAAAAATGTAATTCTAAAAACACTAATGAAGTAAGGAATGAAATTTTGGAATGAAAATTATCAAAATAGGAAACTAACTATGGAAAGAGAATGCAAAGAAAAAAAAAACCCTAATTATTAGGTCATAAATAGGTTATTCATTATTTATAGAAATAATTTACTTTCTAAATTAATGAAGTAAGGAATGAAATTTTGGAATGAAAATTATCAAAATAGGAAACTAACTATGGAAAGAGAATGCAAAGAAAAAAAAAACCCTAATTATTAGGTCATAAATATATGTTATACTATATATATAGAAATATTTTTCTCTATAAAATAATATATATATATATATATATATATATATATATAAGGTGACTCTATTACCGTCCCTCATTTTTCTCTCCCCACCCTACTTCTAATTAATTAATTATTTAGAAAAATATCTACTTATAAATTGACATAAATGCCTTCATATAATACTAAATAATGAAATCTAATTTCTTAGCACACCCCTTCCTAAAAATAGAAATTATATTATTGTGTTGTTAATTTGTTTTAAGTTTTTCCTTATTAGTTAAGTATTTATGGGCCCGTTTGGCACAGTTTTCAAAGATCTTTTAGGACTCAAAAGATCTTTTAAGAGTGTTTGGATGAATTTTTAGAAGATCTTTTTGTATCCAAAAGATCTTTTTAAAGAAGCATGGACCTACTATCTTTTTTAAGAAGACCTTTTTATATTTTTACTTCAAGAAGTAAAAGCTATCCCAAACAGGCCCATATTCCTACTAATTTCCAATCTCTACTTCAATGGAGTCTGTATTGTTTTTTTTCAAATAAAATGATAATCTTCTCTACCTTAATGGAGTATGTATTTCTTTTTTTTTAAAAAAAAAATAGAATGATGAATCTTTTTGTTATTTATTAATTATACAAAAAGAAAAATTAAAAATAGTAAATATGGTCCTTTGTTTAATTTGAATACATACTTAAAGCAATTTTTTTCCCTTTCTTTCTTAAATCATATTCATATAAGCATATGCAATTTCTTGATAAATATTTACTTTCGTTTGTTTAAGGATACTTGACATAGTTGCTTATACTGTATTACGCTTATTTTTTTCATAACATAGAAAAAAATGTTTACTGAGAAAAAGAGTTAAAAAAAGTGTTCGTTATGCTATTGATTTTTTTTCTTCTTTTTTCTATAATATGTATTTTGAGAAAAAGAAAAAACTCATGATATTTTCTTTTTTATATTATTGAGTCTCTATGGAAATTGTGCATCTAAATCTTGAAGAAGCCAATAAAAGTGGAGAAGAAGATAAAAAAAAAAAAAAAGATTTTAAAAATCAATGGATAGTAAAATATTAGGAGGGTGTGAAAAGAAATATTTTTAAAAAGTTTTACTAATAGGTACTTTTGTATATAATGAAAATTTAAGAGGTGTGTGAAAAAAAAATTTTAATTTTATAAGAAACATATCTAGAAAAAGGTGGAGGGAAAAAAAAAAATGACAATAGAATCACCCATATAATATTGATTACGTAAGTTTTCTCGGACATTACTAGTCTTATCCTATCCATCCATTAACAATTAAACGATCCTCAATAAAGAATGCCCATCAATGAATAGATAGTGCAATACCCATAGGAAAAAACACCTATATTTATTATTTTTCGTTTGTTTTCTTTTTCTTTTTTTTTTTTTTTTGAAAGGGTTTGTTTTCTTTTATTACCAACACTTTACACTTTTTTTTTGTTCGAAAAAATTCACACCCTTTTCATCCTGTGAATATTCTTTCCCGCTCCAAAATAAAAATATTCTCTCTTGTAACGTAAACAACAAACAGTTCTTTTTGTCCACCTTTTCCTTTTCGTTATTTTCTTACTTTTTAAATTTTAATTTACTTCTGTTCTTTTTTTAATACACCCGGATTAAGGGCACCGCCAACAACAAGAGTCCAGCCGAAAATTTAAAAAAAATATTTAAAAGAAAAATCCGGTAATTTAGCGAATTACAACTCATTTAAAAAAAAATTAAAACAAAAATGTAAAACGAGAATAAAAATCACGCTTTCCCACCCTCCTTACTGGCTCAAACCCTTACTGAACTCTCACTCTTCTTCTTCTTCTTCTTCCTTCTCCATTTTCCCCTCTCCTCCTCCTCCCCCTCCCGCCGGCGCCGTCTTCTGCGGTACGGACAACGTTCAGAAGTCGAGGAAATAAAAATGCGACTCTTACTCCTCTTGCTCCTCCTCCTTCACCTCCATCTCCACCTTCACAGCTCCCTCGCCGCCCGCGTACCGGAGTACCAGGCCCTCCTCTCCTTCCGAGCCTCCATCTCCGACGACCCACAATCCGCCCTAGCCACCTGGAACGCCTCCACCAGCCACTGCACATGGAGCGGCGTCACGTGCGACTCCCGTCGTCACGTGACCTCCCTCGACCTCTCTGGGCTTAACCTCTCCGGTACTCTTTCGCCGGAACTCGCTCACCTCCTGTTCCTGTCCAACCTCTCCGTCGCCGCCAACCAGTTCTCCGGTCCCATCCCTCCCGAGATCTCGGTGGTTTCTGGGTTGAGGCTTCTCAACTTGTCCAACAATGTCATCAATGGCACGTTTCCTCCTCAGCTCGCGCAGCTCAAGAATCTGGAGATTCTTGACCTTTATAACAATAACATGACCGGGGATTTGCCCCTCGACGTCGTCGAGTTGCCGAATCTTCGCCATTTGCATCTGGGTGGGAACTATTTCAGCGGGAGCATTCCTCGGGAGTACGGACGGTGGGAGTTTCTCGAGTACCTGGCGGTTTCCGGCAATGAGCTCACCGGCGCGATACCGCCGGAGATCGGAAACTTGACCAGTCTCCGGGAACTCTACATTGGCTATTACAACAGCTACGAAGGTGGGTTGCCAGCCGAGATCGGAAACTTGTCCTCGTTGGTCCGGTTCGATGGGGCGAACTGTGGATTGTCCGGTGAGATCCCACCGGAGGTGGGTAGGCTTCAAAATCTGGATACTCTGTTTCTTCAGGTGAATGCGCTTTCTGGGTCTCTGACGCCTGAGCTTGGGACCTTGAAGAGCTTGAAATCCATGGACTTGTCGAACAACATGCTTTCGGGTGAGATTCCGGTGTCGTTTTCCGAACTCAAGAACTTGACACTGTTGAATCTCTTCAGAAACAAGCTCCACGGAGCCATACCAGAGTTCATTGGAGATTTGCCGGAGCTAGAAGTTTTGCAGTTGTGGGAGAACAACTTCACTGGAAGTATTCCTCAGGGTTTGGGGAAGAACGGGAAGCTTCAGCTTCTAGACCTTTCGTCGAACAAGTTGACTGGAACTCTTCCCCCTTATATGTGCTCAGGTAACCGGCTTCAGACTCTGATTACTTTGGGAAATTTCCTCTTTGGTCCGATCCCTGAATCTCTGGGAAGGTGCGAATCGTTGAGTCGGATAAGAATGGGGGAGAACTTTCTCAATGGTTCGATTCCGAGGGGCCTTTTAGGCTTGCCGAAGCTCACTCAGGTGGAATTGCAGGACAACCTTCTCTCCGGGAACTTTCCTCAAACTAATGCCGTCGCAGTTAGTTTGGGCCAAATTAGTCTCTCCAACAACAAGCTTTCCGGGTCTTTGCCGCCAACTATCGGAAACTTCTCCGGTGTCCAGAAGCTTCTTCTCGACGGCAACAAGTTTTCGGGTCAAATCCCGCCCGAAATCGGGCGGTTACAGCAAGTTTCTAAGATAGATTTCAGTCATAACCAGTTCTCAGGTCCAATTGCGCCGGAAATTAGCCAGTGTAAGCTGTTGACATTCGTTGATCTTAGTAGAAATGAGCTTTCGGGTGAGATTCCTAATGAGATTACTGGTATGAGGATACTAAATTACCTCAACCTTTCGAGAAATCATCTAGTTGGTAGTATCCCATCATCGATAGCCAGTATGCAAAGCTTAACATCTGTTGATTTTTCGTACAACAATCTCTCTGGCTTGGTTCCGGGCACTGGTCAATTCAGCTACTTCAACTACACTTCGTTTGTTGGCAACTCTGATCTTTGTGGCCCTTATTTGGGAGCTTGCAAAGACGGGATTGCCGATGGAACCCATCAACCACATGTCAAAGGCGCACTCTCTGCCTCATTGAAGCTCCTCTTAGTCATTGGATTGCTTGTTTGTTCGATTGCGTTCGCAGTTGCAGCGATCATCAAAGCCCGGTCCTTGAAGAAGGCAAGCGAGTCCCGGGCTTGGAAACTCACTGCATTTCAGCGCTTAGATTTCACTGTCGATGACGTTTTGGATTGCTTAAAAGAAGACAATATTATAGGCAAAGGAGGAGCGGGGATTGTCTACAAAGGGGTTATGCCTAATGGCGATAATGTGGCTGTGAAAAGGCTCCCAGCAATGAGCCGAGGGTCCTCTCACGATCATGGATTCAATGCTGAGATTCAAACTCTTGGTAGGATACGACACCGTCACATTGTTAGACTATTGGGATTTTGTTCAAACCATGAAACCAATCTTCTGGTCTACGAGTACATGCCTAATGGAAGCTTGGGTGAGGTTCTACATGGCAAGAAAGGAGGTCACTTGCATTGGGACACAAGGTATAAGATTGCCATTGAAGCTGCTAAGGGCCTTTGCTATCTTCACCACGATTGCTCGCCACTAATTGTCCACAGAGACGTCAAATCGAACAACATCCTTTTGGATTCCGGTTTCGAAGCTCATGTTGCTGATTTTGGCCTTGCCAAGTTTCTTCAGGACTCGGGAACATCCGAGTGCATGTCTGCCATTGCTGGTTCCTACGGATATATTGCCCCTGGTATGATTTCGATCTTGAGTTCGGTAACCATGTACTTGTTTGTTGATTCATGTCTCCAAGTTTTAATTATGTCAAAGAACTTTAAATACAACACTGACTTTTGACTCAAACACTGGTTTAGTGTAAGATAGCCTTAATGTTGTTTTCTGCATTATGTAGTCATGTGCTTCGATTTGACTTTGGGGTTTTCGAAAACTAGATTTTGTATTCACTTGATTAATGATTTGAAACTGTGACTTGTTTTGGCATTGAAAGTTTAGTGGTAGGTAATATTTTGAAAGTACTTGAATCTTATGGTCTTTGTTGACTAATAATTCACCAAATCATAACACAATCAAATACCCTTATCCTTGAAAAGATACTCTGGAAGAGTTAATTTAATGCTTTCTTATATTAAATTTGGTTTTTGACTAAAACTTTTACTTCTTTTCCTTTTGACTGCAGAGTATGCATACACATTGAAGGTTGATGAGAAGAGTGACGTTTATAGCTTTGGAGTAGTCCTTTTAGAACTCGTTAGTGGGAGGAAACCAGTTGGAGAATTTGGAGATGGGGTGGACATAGTTCAATGGGTTAGAAAAATGACAGACTCAAACAAGGAAGGAGTCCTCAAAATTCTTGACCCGAGGCTCCCTTCAGTTCCCATCCATGAAGTAATGCATGTTTTCTATGTAGCAATGCTCTGCGTTGAAGAACAAGCTGTTGAGCGCCCAACGATGAGAGAAGTAGTTCAAATTCTAACAGAGCTACCAAAGACACCAAGCACAAAACAAGGAGACTCAACAATCACAGAGTCGTCTCCTCCACCAGCAGCCGGCGCATACGACTCTTCTCCAAACAATCAACATCCTCCGCAATCACCGCCGCCTGATCTTCTCAGCATTTGATATAATGGGCTTGGAGTGTTTGTTCTATATTCCATGAATGTCCTTAGTGTTTCTTTGTAACTGCTTTACTATGTTTCTATTTTGAGGGTGGGGGGATATGTTTGCTCTAACTTTAAGGTGTTAATCTTTTCAAGTTTTTTTTTTTTTTTGGGTGTACAGTAGGATTGGTGGGGGGTACTTTTCTTATTACAAGTCTTGTTATATTTTTCCTCGTGTAGTAGTAGTAGTAGTACTCTGGCTGAAGGTTGCTGCTTCACCCTCTGATTTCTGTTTATGGCTCATCTCTATTACTGTTAACAGGCCTGGCCTGCAATGCAAAGACGAGTCCTAATGAAAACATCAAGGAGAAAGAAGTCAGTGTCTTTAAGGAGTGTTTTTATGACTTTTTTGAGAGGCAAAGGTTTGAAAGAGACAAATGGCTTTGGGGCTTTGGGGGATATAGTATAGAAAACTGTGTTTGTGGTTTATAATTTTAAAAAAAAAAAAAAAAGAAATTAATGGACCCCTAGAATGGACAGGCACAGGTAGAGTAGTTGCTTTCAATTACCGAGACTATTGGGTTTTCTCTGAAATTTTCTCATTGAGACTGATAAACTCCTTGGCTGTGCACTATCATAATTCAGGGGTCAGGACTCTGTTTAGGATCGCAGTATATAAATATAACTGTAGAATTTGAGTCAAACAGTGCTGGTTTTTCCCTTAGGTTTATGTTCTCAAATTTATATTTCAAAGGCCATAGTTGCTGGTCTTGTTTAGTTGGACCCACTTGACTTGGTTCACATGCATGATGCATTGCAAATTTTGAGTTTGATAAAGTGCTAGTCAAATTGCCAATTTTCTCTTACTAGGACAATAGGTAAGATTGCCTTTCGGTTGTTCAACTTGTGAATCTCAACTAATATTTTATGAGCTAAGATTCATTTTTCCCATATAACGTCCAAAAAATAAAAATAAATAAAAAAAAACTCCAAAAGGTATCACAACCTTGTGGTGCTTTTGCAAGCAATCCTGGTCATGTGGAAACCATTCTGATCTTTAATTGTTGTTGTTGAACATTATCTTCCACAAATTAGATGTTTATGAATAGAATAAAATATCAAATTCTGGGCAAACCAACTTGCTCTGTACAATATTTTTAAGATGCCGTGACAAGTCCGGTGTCCTGTTTGGTAAAGTTTGTTGTATTCTCTGTTTTTTTATACTCCTTTTTTTTTTCAAAAATTTGAATGATTTTTTTTTTTTTTTGGGGTGTCAACCTATATACCTACATATATTTTTATTTCTTTATATGTAAATGAAGAGTTCGGCTAAAATTGGACAAAGCTAGGACTGATTGATAATTGCATGGAGCATCCTCTGACTGTCATGGGTATTGTCCCATCTTTGTAAAAGTGTGGGCCTTAAATGCCAAATTTTTGGCTTTTTGGGGTGCGTCTGATTGATGATTGGTCATTTACGAGTTAGATTGAACCGCCTTTCAACATTAAATTTGAGACCTTGAGCGAGGAATCTTCAATGCCTTTTTTTTCATTTTGAAAGTCATTCTATCAACGTTTCAACTTCAAAGCAAAGAGAACCCCCCAAAGTAAAAATCAACATTTTCTACCTTTTAATGTATAGAATCAGTATATCCGTTTTTTGGGTTCCTTCTAAATGATGATAATCGGAGCATGGTAGCTTAGGTGGCGTTTGGTTGCAAAGTGAAAATGGAAAAGGAATCGTAATGGTAATAGGAATTGTAATGGTAATAGGAATTGATTCATTTGTTTGGTTGATATATTGGAATCAGTGCTGGAATCATGATTACTTTGTTTGGTTTATTGTATAATGGAATGGAATCAACTTTAAATAGACCAAAATATCCTTACCAATTAGACAAATATCCTTACCAACTAGACAAATAATAAATTTGGTATAAAAATTTTTTTGTTAAGAAATCATATTTTTAGTTAACTTTTTTAATATTTCCAATTATTAGATATGTGAATTAAGCCACATTCATATATATGTTTTGAAACTAATATTGAATATTTGTTTGACATGGTATATTGTCCCATTATAAATTCACAATTATTTTTTTTTCTAAAAGATTGATATACATTTATATATATATATATATGAACTTCATATTTAAGATTCATATATATAATCATTCGGTACAACATAAAGTACCCATCACATAAAATAATTATACACTACCCAAATGATTTAAGTATAACATATTGTCCTTCTAGAATTATATATAATTCCTCTCTAAGCTAAAAGCACAACTTAGTTTCAATTCTGTAACCAAAATGTGA
>JXTC01000034.1:1409325-1431635 GCA_002914845.1 Trema orientale
CCCCCCCCCCCCCCCGAGAAGAAAAAAAAACCCAAAAAAAGGAGTTAAAATTATAATAAAGAATTGAAATGTTCTTTCTCGTTTTTACTAGAGTCTAGAGGGTTGCCTAATCATAAGAAAACAACAAATTCGTGGATCATTACTAAATGATTTTGAGGAATTGGGACATTGAAAACTATGGACTATATAATACCAAATAAAAAGAGGACAAAAATCTCTTACATAAGCAAGAAAAAAAAAAAAAGAGGATAAAATGTAATTTCTAAATTAAAAAAAAAAGAAGAAAAGAAAAGATTAATTCAGTTATCCTATGAGAATTATGTAAGAATTCATTAAATATAAGAACAAATAAGGTATTTTTTTTTTTTTTAAAAAAAAGGGAAATTGAAGTTGAAGCTTGGTGAGAGAAAACTGGTCCCAAAGTGACAAACAACTTTTACAAAAATCTATCAAACATAGGACTCCGTTGGGGTGCTAACTTTTTCTTGTTTAAGCAATCGGCTGCCCCTTTTTTCAGCTGCAAAACTGTATGATGTCCATCAATATTATTTTTCTTATATATTGAAATTGAATCTAGCTACATATTTTCAGCTTCACTATGTATACTTTTTTGTCTTTTTCTGGCTTTTTTTCCGCTATGAAAAGACAAGAGAGAATAAAGTAAAATGCATGAAAATTGCATGAAAATATTTGATGTATTGTTTTCTTTTCTTGTTTTTTTCTCTTGCAACATGGTCTTGCATGGCCCCATTCCTGCGCTCCATTCAAAATTCAACAAGTTTCATTTCAGTAAAGCTTACGCAAAAACTATGTGCTAATTAAACTCCCCAAAAAAATAAATTTTTCACATTAAAAAAATATATATATCTTCTCAGCAAGCAAATGCTTATTCCTTTTTCTCTTTTTTCAACTCCCTTTCGACAAAAAAAGGAAAAAAAAAAAGAAAAAGAAAAAATTAAGATGGTATATATACTGAATTTTCTAACACGTTCTTTAGATCCCTTGTTGTTTCAACTCTCCGATTCGAAATGAATCCATTTACACGCTATTACGTAAGTGAACAACATAAAACATGGTCCAAGTTATGCCAAATCACTTATTCTTTGAGTTTAATATTTGACAATATAGTCCTAATTAGGTCATTCTAGATCTACTTATAATTTGTCCAAATTTTATATTAAGGTTGAAATTTAATTACCTAAATATATATTTATATATTATTGTAAGTGTCTAAACTTTAAGACAGCCCTTCCCTAGTACTGGCCAGCTTAATTAAGGCTGCTATTATCAAAAGCCAAGTTATTGCAAACAGACAAGACTCAACATTATTTTTTTTTCTTTTTGGGTTTAGAAAAACATTCACAAAAGTTCACGAGGAATTAATTTCAGTTGAAAAAAACACACAAAAATGTCTCTATCTATAAGAGAGAGAAAGAGATTGATCAGCATGTGAGACACATTAATGAATGATCGATGTGAAAATTATGATATATATGTTTGAAGCACACAGTTTCTGGGGGAGGAAAATTTGGTCACTGCAATAAAAGCAGGTAATGGAGAAATAAGGTACTCACAGTCCACGAACGTAGGTAAGTTCTCAACTTGCTTTTATACATAAATAATAATTAATATTATTATTGCAATTGGCACCCCACATGAGATCGCTAAATTTAATGTTGTTGTCTTGTTCTTGTTTCTTTGACTTAATTCATTCATTGTTTTGGAACAATGACCAACCCATCTTGTCAAATCTGAAAATTCGAATTTATTATTTGTGAATTGAAGCTTGGGATTCTGTTTCTTTTTCAAATATAATATTTACTAATGTTGTCTAATTATTTCGAGTTTTTTTTGCCAGAGTCCTTTTTCTATGTTGCAAATGTAAATAATATCTGTGGTATTCTTTCTGGAAAAAATATACTCATCAAATACTATTAGATTACTCTTTCAAAAAAAACTATTAGATTACAAAAATGTCTTATTGTAGTATATACACGAGTGGTTGAAATTTAAGTACATGCATGACAAAATTATTATAAGATCGTTTTGTCATGTATTACGTGAAATAAGTATCTATTACACGATCAAATTGTCATGCAATTTGATCTTTTCGTGAATTACTGGGGAAAATTATGCTAGAAAAAAAATGGTCTATTTTTCAGTTGAGGAGAAACTAAGATTTTATTTTCACAAATAACCTAATTATGACTAATAATAGCTATTTTTTTTTAAGGATTACTACTACTAGCTGTTAAATATTGCATAAATAAATCTGCAACTACTTTATATATTTGCATATCAAAATATATCTCTCTTTTTCCACCAGTTGAATCCATTATCTCTTGTAGATATCTCCATTATAATGTTTTATTATTATTATATAGTATTAGTACCTACTCAAGTTTTTAAATAAATATTCAATATTCATGACCTAATATTTTTGGACTAAATGTATTCTGAAAAGATACACGTACTTGACTTTTCCTTCTAAAGCATCCTTATATTTATAGTAGACTTGCAAAAGAAAAAGACGAAATCTGAAAAGATATGAAAAGGAGACATAATAGTCCAAAAATTTTCCAACAAAATACTGTGAAAAGGAGAAGGGAGTAGGCTTTGCTTGGAGAGCCACTAATGACATATATGCTTTGCTTCTATTACCTCCGAGACAATCATGGTTGAGAAATATTGCACCTGATGCTGACATGTCATTTGGACAGTGCATTGGATTAGAGCATTGCATGCCATAGTTCAACTTATTAGAGAATATCCACATGCTATCATCAATTATATTTTTGGCCTTTTTTTTTAATTTATAAAAATCGAGTTTTTTAAGAGAATATTATTAATAAAAAATTAAAAGTTTCAACTAAAGTACATGTATAAATAATTACAATTTTAAACTCTTAAAAAAATAGACAAAAAATAAGTCACAAACACAATAATATCAAGATTGTGGGCTACCATAATTTTCTAAGAGAAAAAGATAACAAGAACCTCCAGCAAACAATTGCATTCACCTGCTATTAGAGTGCATTCCTGGTGGGTACAATACTATGGATCCAACACTAAATGAGATCCCGAAAAGAAATCGACCTATCCATATTATAGATCTAAATTTAAAGAAAAAATTCTCAGATTTGAAATCTAATAAACGAAATAAAAGCCCACACATATCAAAGATCAGGTAATACAAAAACTACACAAATATAGTATTATAACCAGATCTAAGTCTGGACTTATTAGAAAATTAAAGAAAAAAAACAGAAAAACTCTTCATCCCCGAAGGAGATGGGGGATGATTGGGGAGGAGAAGAAGATACCGAAGAAGGAGATTAAATTAAAGCACTCCCTCTCTGACCGACTGTAAGAGCGACGACAGATGTTTTTTGAGAGAGAAAAAGAATGAAGGCTAAATTTTTTTTTTTTTTTTTTTAAAGCTTTTGGCCCTTGAACTATAGCCTGTTAACTTTCTCAAAAAAAAAAAAAAAAAAAAAAAGGCAAAAAAGTCTGTTTAATTTCTAGTTAACTTCTGAATTTAGAAATACGTCAATATACTGTCTCGAAATTATGTCATTTTTATCTTATAAAGTTTTAAAGGTCCTTTTTACTATCCGAACAATGTTTATTTCTCAATTTTGGATCCTGATCTTCGGACTAGTAGAATTAAATATTTGTTAGTTTAGGGACTACTTAAATAAAAGTAAAATATCGTTTGGGTAGCACATTTCAAAGTTTATGAGCCAAATTAAGATTAGCCCTGTAACTCAGAGAACTAAACTAAAAGTATGACTCTATCATTTACGAAAGGTCGTACATGGTCAATGAATTGCTAGATGTTCCTGAATACGACTAAAATCTGAATATTGAAAAAATGCGGAACATCCTCACAAAATTTCATTTTTCGAAACAAAAAACTATCCACGTATCAATCAAATTACTATAGACAACTATGGAGATTTAATAATTATGGATCCTACAAAATTAGTTAGTAATTATGACAAGTAAATTCTTACAAATAAAAATATGACATGAGTGATATTTTTATCTTGATTAGGATCAATAGCATTGCTCGAGACGATGAATAAACTATGTTAGATAGTCAGGAGAGGAGCCACGTGGGGCTAGAGGTAGTTGCCCCTCTTGAATATTATTTTTATTGTAAACAACATGTAATTTTTTTTTTTTTTTTCAAACTTAGTACTATTTGCCCTTGAATTTATAAAATTTTAGGTATGTTGTTAAAATTTTGAGTTAGACTATTTTTACAATTAAAACGCATTTAATTTTTGCTCCGGCTAGATTAAATTTTGGCTATATACCTGTAAATAGTGTATAAATTATATTGAAACCAATAAATTCATACATTATACCAAAATTTGACCGTTCAAAAACGCGTAATTTTATCGCAAAATCTCTCTTTCTAGAAATGTGGATAAAATATTCTGATTGAATTCAAAGAAAAGCAAAAGAGGATGAAAATAATATATGTAGGGAAAAGGGTAATGATATCAAAGCTAAGACGTTAATCAATAACACCAAACCCCACTTCTGCCAGATTGAAACGCCATTAGTGCATGTATATTATATGTACAGTGTATATTATATAATTATGGAGAGACAGAGAGAGACATATGAGGTGATGTTGGAAAAAGCAAAAGGCAAAGCCCAACAACGTGACTCTACCTTTCATGTTCTCATAAGAACACAACTTTTGAAAATTCAATCCAAGAAAGTAGAAAGTAGTGGTACGAGTTTGACATACACACACACACGCACAAAGCACAGTAGAACAACAAAGCTGTAAAGCAAAGCAACGAAAAACCGAGCTCTTACTGTATAGATATATTGATCTTCAATCCGGAAAGAAAGAATGAAAGTGTACTCCTATACATTCTTTCCTAACTTTCAACTTTACAAGTAAAATATTTTAGAAATTTTACAGCAACCCCTTAAAGGTATTATAACGTTCGTGTAAAGAGGATGTAATAATATTTTAGCCTGTGGGGGGCAACTCAATACTTATAAGCTAGATAATGATCTTGAAGAATGAAACATGGAATCCAACATCACCCACTAAAGCAATATATATATATATGTGGTTATCCATGTCTTTAATATATATTTTTTTCGCTAAAGTCCTAACTTGGAGAGAATTTATAGGAGGGAAAAGGAGACCAAAGATATTATGTATACAAGTAAGTTGACATCACATAGAAGAAAATTAAAGCCCAATATCCTCTTTTACGGGGTGATGAAAGGAAAATGACTTTACTAAAAAAATAAACAAAAAGCTTAAATAATTAAAGGGGAAAAGAACATGTATCAATTCGTCTTTTCCTTCGTCAAACAGGCTCTACCACATCTATATAGAAAGAGATAGAGACAGAGAAAGAGGTGAAGTTGTCATAATATGACAGCTTGATGAATGTTTTAAACGGACAAAGACACAAACAGGGCCTCGTGGGGTCTTTTTGAATGTACTCACGGGCCCATCTTTCCGTTCATGATTGTTTAGCCATTTTTTTTTTTTTTGGTCTAATAATTCTAATTATGTTATTGCTTAGGGTTCTATAGGTTATTACTTTGGACTCATAAAGTTAACAATTCAAGAAATTGAAAAGAAAACCCTTTTATCACTACTATCATGCATCTTCTTTTTTGGTTGCCTTTGACGCCAACAAAACGAGAAAGGCGCACTTGGGAAGCACACGTGTTGCATGTGCTTGCCAAATGGTCCCACATACTCGATAATTCTACTAAAATATCTCCTATTTTCATAATATAATAAATTATTTTTCGAGTTCACTTACAAAAATGTCTTCTATTTTCATAATATAATAAATTATCATTCATATCTTCAATTTTCACGGTATAATAAATTATTATTCGAGTTTATTTATCAAGCAGTGAGAGACTATAAACAACGACCTAATATTAATCCGTTGCAGTAGTTTGGAACCATTTACGCAAAAAAAAAAAAAAAAAAAAAAAAAAAAAAAAAAAAAAAAAAAAAAAAAAAAAAAAAAAGTAAGAAGAAGATGAAGATTTATTGGGCCCAAAGTCTTTTTACAGTTACAAGTTCAATAATTATAGGCCTTGGAATCAACAGAAATGGAGCAGGAAGTTAAAAAGTCAGGCCTGCTATTTTGTAGGAAAGACCCAGCTCCAAGCTCCAGCCCAAAACAATGGAAATGAAAACTAAGCAACGGGTTAATACTTAATAGGAGTAGGGGTTACGTTAAACGTCGGTCGGCATTCAGATTTTCGGGCTCAAATCGGTAGCAAGCATAAACAGAGCACCAACCAAAGCATTTTCATTTTTCTCAGTTTCGATTATTCGGTTTCATAGTCAATTTTCGGGTTTAGTGGTAAAAATGCATGGAAAAAAAAAAAAAAAAAAGATTCAAGAAAAATAATAGTTAGGCTCGAGTTCTCGTGTCTGGTTTGAGCCACGAATAGGTTAAATCAAGCACCAACATGGTATTTGGTTGGTTTCTCAAGTTTATGGTTTGTCAAGTATCAGATTTGATAAGAGTTCGGTTTTGCTTAAGTCAGGTTCAGTCGGGTTGTTGAGTATTTTGTCTATACCGGAAAATTTGTAATTTACAATCAGGTAAAATGGATAATATTAGTGCAGGAGTAGACCATTGATTTACCAAAAATTGACGTTAAAAGAAAGAAGTGTCTTTTGAAGATTTGTTTTATGAAATATCCAAACGTTTTTACCAATTTATGTAAGTAATATATAAGTACATAAATTGATTTAACGAATTACTGATAAATCAGCTGATATACTTTTTATTAATCATATCCAAACATAAACTACGGGGAAGAAAATTCGGACATTTTTCACAATGACGAGATGGGCAGGTCACCCAGCTTACGAACCTGATTTACCAACATTCACTCGGCAGGTGGTCACGTGACTCGGTTGACCGTGACACCAACGACTACGTATTGATTTTTCAATTTCCTCGAATAAAGGTATTAATTTGTCCAGTAATTACACGAAAAAATAATAGAACGCTTAATCTCCTCAACTTTTTGCATTAAGTAGCCAAATACCACTTTTTATGATACATAAATCAAAGCTGTTAGCAATTCATTATGAGGTACAGTCCTTAAAAAAAAAAAAAAAAAAGTGTCATTTTGAAGAGTAATCCTAGAAAAATCATTTTGGTCCAAATTACTCCTAGTCAGGACCATTTCAGTAACAGAGTTTTCATTATGAGCACGCTCCAATGCTTAATTCGAGTCCAAACAGGTAATCAAACACCGGCCCAAGGGGTTAATGACAGGTGTCCAATCTGGAGCTGGTACGAAAGGCACTCAAAATATACCACTAACCCACAGAAATTTCAACTACCTATTTTATTATTTGAAACAATTCAAGTAATACACTGTTGTGTTTGGTTGATTGTAATGGAATGTAATGGAATGGAATGTAATGGCTTTACATTGTTTGGTTTCACTTTTTACTTATGAATTGCCTTTACAATGTAATGACCATTACATCAAATAAAGGAATTAAAATTACACTTGAAAATGGATGTAAAGGCCATTACATTCCTAAGTTAGCCACTTTTTCCCTTTTTGCCCCTCATTTAACATATTTTACCCCCTCATTATTATCTTCTTTCTCATATCTATGACTAAACCAAATGTAAAACTTGCATCCATATTTATGACTAAACTACCTACAAATCATCTTTTTCCTCATATCATCCAATTAATATATTTTTGCTTTCTAATATACATTTTGTATGTTATATTTATATGGTAAATAATAATGAGCAATTATTAAAATATTAATTTTACTACCATAAGAAATTTAATCTATTTTTATATTTGGTAATTGAATCTATTTTTATATTTTCTTTTTTCCAATAGTGATAGCATTTATTTTTTAAAAAAAAAATTAATTCAAAATCAGGGGTATATTAGTCAAAGTACAGTTAATTCCATTACATTCCATAGTTGATTCCAAAATTTCAACCAAACAAAATAATCACCTTTCTTTTCCTTTCCATTCTTATTCCCATTACGATTACCATTACATTCAATTTCATTCTACCCAACCAAACGGCACCTAAAGTCTTACATGTGTTGGTATATCAACATTCTCGACAAGCTACAACTTTTTTTTTTTTCTCTCCTTCCATTTGCTTGAATCCATCTATTCTTGTTGATACAACAAAGACCTCACCACTTATTTTTCTGCCACGGTAAACTTGTTTCGAAAGAGTGTAAATAGAAACCATTAGATAGAATGTCTCCAGAAAATAAATTTGTTGTTTTTCACTAACTCATTTTCTGATGAAGGACACTCCCTTTTGAATGCTTGCTGCTAACTCTTTCTTTGCCTTCTCCAAGCCAACCCTGTTTCAAGCAGTGTGGAATTTAATACAGAATGAAGGCACGTGTCGATTGAAAGAGCCTTTAAAAAGACACAGATACAGACCTCTCGTACTCATTCAGGGGACCAAGAGGGTGTACTTCCTCCACCCCACTACGGCCAAGCCGTACTTTCGATGCAAAGAAAGGAAGTTCGGTCACCTGTGACAATCAGGCAAGAGTTGCATAAAGATCAACAGTCATGTGAAACCAAAAAATTGCTGTAGAAATGTGGCTCATGTGAATGTACAAACACCATATTTCAAGCATTTTAGGGGGGCAAAAAAAAGTTCAACAATTAATGCCATGAGACACTAACACACACCTGAGAAGCCACAAAGGCACATTCGACAATGCCAGCATCTCCTCTCAAACCGCGAAGGCATGCATCTGCAAACTTGACAGCAGCATAAGCCTGCATTTGGTTACTCAAATATGGTGTTAGATCAAAGTCCAATAGACATACGATAGAAATATAAAAACAAAATAACAGCAAAAATACTTACCATGGATAATGTTGCAGATCCAGCTCCAGCTTTTGCCTGCAGACAATATAAAATCTTGAGTCAAGAACTCTTCCTCAGTGTCATTAATATGAAGGAAAATGGGTTTTGCCCAATTATAAGGTGTTGTGCAAATACTTATCTCAAAATGCCAACAATATAGTTACCATTTGTCGGGTGATACGCTCAAGTTTAACATACAATGGGGCCCCTCGCAACTAATCCCACGGGGGATACCCGCGCGCCCCAACGACAGGTCCCGGGAGACAATAGAGATTAGTTCAGCAAACAGGATTTGAACTTGAGACGTCTACCTTAGTTAGACTTCTCATGCTACCCTCCTTGCCACTTGAACTAATGCCCTGGGGGCGCAAGTAGGCTGATTTGATGAGAATGGTCTTTAGTCCTTTTATTTTCCTATAGTAGAGTTCTATTTTCCAAGGGTCAGTAGTGTTTTCTTTTCCAAGTCCCTTCTCTATTTTTTTTTCTTTTTTTTCCCAAGAGTCTTTTAACTTTTGTAGGAATCTAATCAAACCTGTTGAAAGCTATTAAGTGCTTATGTTTAAGGGAATGAAGAGTACTATAACTACCCCAACTTTAGGTTTGTGTGATGCAAGAAGTCCTTTTACTGATGCCAAAGGAACCACTTGGTGAGATATCTATAACCTATAGTTGGAGTTTGGAACAGTCTTATCTAACCATCAAATTAACACTCATCAAACTAGAAAGAATACATATATTTTTACCTCAACAACTTCAGTTCCACCATTCTGAATGCGATCTGTAAGGTAGTCAATTTCTTTAGCAGTAAAAGAGCATGGAGGTTTAACCTGCATAAGAAGGGTACAATAATTTATTAACTCTTACATTTCCAAAATAGTTGGGCAAGAGGAGAATATACACCAGACAACTATGCAAATAAATCAATATTCTGAAAAAACAAAAGCACTTTTAGACCTGAGACAGAAGAGGTAAGATAGTAACCCCCGCATGACCTCCAACTACAGGAACATTGACATCCCTAGGATCAAGACCCAAAACTTCTGCCTGCAAATAAAGAAAAAGAACAGGAGGAGAAGTCATAAGAAAAAATCAGAAAACAGTCTGAACTATGTAATATTTAGTTTCTTCAAACTATCTTATTGTCTCCAGATTTCAAAACGATCTACTATGCAACAATAATATCAAAGTGGAAAATTAAAAAAACTTAATAGTTAGTGTATCATACTTAATATTCTTCCTAAAAGTCAAGTAAAACAGCTATATTATCTATCATCACAACTCAAAATCTGATAAAGCTTCATTTCAATGGAAACCATTGCCTAGATAGTGAAAGAAAAGAGAACACAACATCAAAGAATACAAATGCATTATGATTATATCTATTTTTGTTCACTGTGAACAGAAATGAAGGATGTGGCTTATTCGCTCCTACCCAATTCTCAACTCAGAACAATTTAACAACACTCCAAGGACTCAGTTGGCTTATCCTATTGTCTACCCCATAACTGGTTGAATTCAATGCACAAAGGGACACTCGAATATCAAATTCAAAGCAAAAAAGATACTCAACGGATATAATGGTATGATTCTCAGGCACAAACTTGCAAACATTAATACCAATCACGTGACGCTCCCAGTAAGAAGTGATACATAGTGAGAAGAATGAAGTTCGTAGGCATTACCACAAAAGTATTAGCTCTAACAACATCAAGCATGGTAACTCCCAAAAGCCGCTTTGGATCATAAGTACCAGCTTTCTTAAAAACTTCAGCTGCAATGGGAACCGTGGAGTTTACGGGATTGCTGATCAAGTTAACAATGGCATTCGGGCAACACTTCGCAATTCCTTCACAAAGAGTCTTCACAATTCCAGCATTGATATTGAATAAATCATCCCTAGTCATTCCAGGTTTCCGGGGAACACCAGCCGGAATGATTATAAGGTCCATTCCAGTCAAAGCATCCTCTAACTGGGCCTGCCCCAAGAATCCCCTTACCTAGCAGCAAATTTCCATGATTTCTTTAGAGTTGAACTTAAGTTCAATTAGGCTTCTCCTTTTTTTCTTTTTTCTTTTTTCTTTTTTTTAACAAAACCCAGATAATGAATTTAAGCAAAAAGAGCATTCCGATTAATAATTCCTAAATTTGTATAAAGATTTAAATGAAAATTATTACCACAGCACCAGTATCCATATGACTGATGTCAGCAGTGACGCCAGGGCTATTAACGACGTCGTATAGGTGAAGCACCGAAACCAAAGGGTTCATTTTCATCAACATGGCCAGAGGTTGCCCTATTCCACCAGCAGCACCCAAAATCGCAACTTTGAATCCCGGCGCTGCGCCTTTGGCGCGGCAATTCGCCCTTCTTAAACCACAACCCTCCTCCATCTTTAAGCCCAATTTTCCAATACAATCAATCAATAAACGAAATTCAACAAAAGGGTACAAACCAATTTCTCAAAATTATGTAAAAACTTCGATCTCAGCTTTAGATTTTTCGAATCCGTGAACTAATTTTAGCCGAACAGAGAGTAGTAGTACCTGGAGATTGGGAGGAAGAAGATGAGAAGAAATTTTGGAAATTCGTCGATTTGCATCGGAAACTGACTCCATTGTTAACCTCTGGTTCGATTCGGATTTGGGTTCAGCCGCTTCTGGGATTGTGAGGGCGTTTTTGTAATGAACAAATAGAAAGAGGATGAAGATGATGACGTGAAAGCTTTGCTATGAAATTGGAATGTGTGCAATAAATTAATAAAATATTAAAATAATGTCTTATCCATTTATGTAACACAAGTATCAAGAATGCAACCGCAACCGTTTTCCATTTTCGTCAACTTATTGCAAGAAAATTCTCTCTTTTTTAATTTTTTCTAATTTTAAGATGCCAAAGGTATAATCATCCTTTGTTTTAATATAAACAGATGTGGTAAATAATTTGTTCGTATTGTATTAATGCTTAATAACATAATTGAATATAAGGTGCTCTATTGACACACCCTTATTTCCTTTTTTTATCTATTTTTTAAAAATGAGTTTTAATCTTTATTTAAAAAATTTTATATTTTCATTTTTATCCTATCTCTTCCTAATTCCAAAACTATCATTTACTTACCCTCCAGAGCCACAATTACTGTAATTTTTTTTTCTAATTCCAAAATGATCGTGAAATTCATTTGATGAACTGATGAATATATCCAAAGATAGAAAAGACAAATCATACCTTTGAGTTAAATTCGATCAAACGATTCTTCAATGTCCATATACTTATTCATCAACACCATTAATGTTCTATGTATATTCTTAAAAGATGAACATGGAGTAAGATTTTAAGTTCCTATATACTTATATCATTTTCTCCCTCATATTCTTTTACTTCGTCTTCTTCTCCTATCTCATCGTCACTTCTCTCGTCCAAGTTCTATTCTATATTGAATCGTGATCGAGTAAAAAATTTGGGTTCAATTTCAGAATTTTTTGCTAAAGCGTGAATTTATTTTCAAATCTTCTAAATTAGATTTGAGACGTTTATTCAGTCTGAGAATTGGCAGTCATTTGTAGTGTGCCTTTTGGGGTGCTATAGAGATTTTGCTATAATATTTATCCTTTAGTGGAATTTCATTTAATTGATTTTAAGAATAATAATAACTCATTAAAATTGTGTGTGGGGGTAGAGTAAACAAGAGTGTGATAATAGAACCACTCTTGAATATAACTCACGAGAAATTATGAGAAATATGCATCATAAAAACTATATTTTGAAGCATATGCTCCCCAAAAAAATACTCTATAAAATATGTATATCGGCAAAACTACCCTTAAAATATGCCTCTCGTTTAACCTTTTATTTCTCTCTCTTCTCATCTTCTTCCCTTTCTCCCAATAGTACCTGAAATTCCCCTACTTTATAATCTATGATTTAACACAGAAAAAATCTTAAAATAAATAAGAAAGCATACTCTGTAATCTTTGACAGGCTTATCTCCTGTACATACGAGCTCATATGAAACTCGACGAATCAGTCTACTGGAAGTCTCAACAGAAAACTAGACGAACCAAACAACTGGCAACGTGCCTACTCTTTTCCTCTAATCAACCAAGAAAATGACACTCGACGTAGTAACTCTCTTAGTCCCATCTTCGACGACATTTTTTTAACGATTTCGACGAGAATCGCATTGAGTTCCGATATAAAAACAGATTTCGACGGCTTCTACAAGAGTATTCTGATGGATTTCGACAGGTTTCATATTCTATAGGTTCCAATTTCGATAGGGTATTTTGATACGTTACGATCAGCAGTGGAGCCACATAGGGTCCAGGAGGGGCAATTGCCCCCCTGACTTTTTTGGAAAAAAAAATAAAAATGTAATATTTTCATAAAAAAAATTATTCTACTTCTTCTTAATCTATAAAATCTTATAGTTGTCCCCCCCTGAAAATCTGGGTATTTCCCATTAGTAAAGCTCATTTTATAATTATGAAGCTCATTTCAATGGTTTATTAAATATTAAGTAAAGCTCATTACTCATCTTTTAAAGTGTGTGCTACAGCTCATAAACAAAATAATTAGAAATTGACTTGGCCTAGTTATATGTATATAGTATATAATATTTGTCAGCAAACAAATTACTTAGCCTAGTTATATATATGAATATGTATAATGTTTGTTACTGAATTAGTCTTTTGAGCTTTGTGGGGATATGAGGATTATAAATGTGAGATTGTATGTTAAAAATTTGGAAGTGTATTTATATCTAAACTAAGTGTTATAAAAAAAAGCGGGCTTATGTTTGATACCTTTAATTAAGCTACCAAGTACTAGTTTGATTTTACTTATTGCTACTGTAATTTTAAAGAAGATATTTTCTGTCATGAATATTGTGAATAATCGACTACGCAATCGAATGAGAGATCAATAGATAAATAAAAATTTAGTTGTTATATTAAGAAAAAAATTTCAGATAATATTGACGATGAAGCTATAATACAGCGATTTCAGACCATGAGACATTACCGAGAGCAATTGTAATATATTTATGAACTTGTTTAAGAATAGTACAAATTTCCAATTTTACTTTTTTTAAGGAGAAGTTTTTAGTTTTCTTGTGCTATTTTTCGGCGAAGTAATTTTTCTTTTGCCCCCTGAAATAAATTTCTGGCTCCGCCCCTGATTACGATATTATTTTGACAGGTTCGATGGGTTTCAATTTTGATGGGTTTCGACGGTCTTCAATAGAGATTTCTCTGATCTTATGGCTTCTTAACAGATTTCAATGGCTTTCAAAACACCCCGACGGTAATTTAGTTTCGATAGCAAGAGAGTCGAAATTTTTATCCTTTTCCAATAGTTCGCTCTTCAAATGTATTGGTCATTCTTTCCTTTCGTTATCAGTTCAATTATCGTCCATTGAAGGTCCATTGAAGCAGATGGGTGATTCACGTCCAAAGCCCATAATTTATTTATTTATTTTTCTCTTTTTTAAGGGATTTTATTTTTCCTTTTGAGTAAAGGCCTGCAGCAGAATTGAGATGGGTCTTTAGGCATAGGTAATCAAAATTATTAAGAGTATTTTGATCACTTAGGATGAATATATGCATATATTTCAAATATTTATTGAATAAAGCATATGTCCCAAATTTCATATATTTTTGTGCATATTTAACCTAATTTCTCTAACTCACCTACAGAGTAAGTTGACGTTAAAGATTGAGATCCACATTACTCTTTTTCTTGTTGTTAAGTTGTCATTGGGTTTAAAATCACCATGAAATTTTCACGGATGATGGCACTAAGCATTCGCACCCTCCTGTCACTCAATCCACACATTCACATATTATAAGTGTATAATGTACATAAGCGTATAGCTTAGGGATGTCAATAGAGCGAGGCATGTCCAGGTTTTCGTTTATCATCCTCGTACCAACAACTATTTTATTATATCATTCTCGCATCATTCACCATTAAATTTATTGCAGGGTGGTCTTAGGGAATTTCCACTGGGGAATAGTTTCCCTATCAGGATCCCCATTTGGAACTATCGCATTGAGTCCATTAAAAAAAATTCATATATTTGCCTAAATCAAAGTTTCATATATCACGAAAAATCTAAATTGGAGTTAGATCCACTGAAAACTCTAATTTTAGCTCAGACATTGAAATTATGATTCAATTAAAAAAAAAAAACTATAAATAAAATAATGAGAAGCAAAGAACGGAGCAAAGAAATTGAAGATAAAATAACAGTGGGATATTATGAACCCTAACCTGTAATTTATAACTATAAATATCATTAGTTCATTTTTCTGTTTTTAGATTTTAATTGAATTAGTAGTGTATGAAAAATAGATAAAAGATTAGATTATATATATTCATGCAGGGTTAGGACGAGTCGTTCATTCCCAAACTCATCCCACCTAGTTAAATATTAAATAGAGAATCTGTCTCGTGCCTCAAATTGTTTATTATAACGGTAAAAACTCTTTCTATTTGAGTCAGTTCACTGCGGTGTATTACTAAATTGGGTGAAATTGAAATCTCAATCCACTCAAATATTAGAGAGAAGTCATTGTACAAATAAAATCAATCATTTCTCCTCGCTAAGTAGCTATACCAAATAAATAAGGATGACTTAACTCAAGAAGATAAAAACCCTTTCAAGAAAAAGAAAAATAATTTCCTCCCAAAGTAATGTAACTCTCAATTCTGCCTATTTTTTGGCTTCCATCCTACCAAACATAACGTCTATGCTATTTATTTTCTATAGAATTGGAAAAAAATAATAATAATAATAACGTGATAAGGGAAACTCTGCAATGAAAAAAATCGTAATTAGACAAATTTTGGGAAGGAACAATAATGAATAGAAAACTAAAATTACATGTCACACCTTTTCTTTTTGTTTCCCCCAGAATAAAAGGTTTATAATTTATTTTTTGGAATCTATCAATCCATAATCTTAAATTCAAACTTTGCTTCAAACTTGTCATCGGTCAATAGAATTGATCAAATTAGTGAGTAGAAATACAAATCTATTCTCCATAAATACTAAAAAAAAAAAAGTCTATCAAGCAATTATATACACCTATAGAAATGAACAAATAATATGTAATATTCCTTATCTAAGTAGCAAACTTGATCATTTATTTCTTATCTAAGTAGCAAAACTTTATCCAAACGATCATGTCCCTTGTTTAGATCTTTTTAGGTTCCGATTTGTTCGCTTGATTTTTCTAGTGTTTATAGTGTTTTAATTTATATTTCCTTGCAACTTTTGACTAGTTGTGTGGACTAGGGGAAATTTGATAAAAATTCTAATATGAAGGTTGGGATTGTAATTTCTCAAAACACAAATTTTTTAGGTCAAGAATTAAAAGTTCATGGCATAATTCATTTATTTTTCCTAGATCAGAATTAATTTAGTTATCTTTCATGTGTATACAAACCCACTTAACAATCTAAGAGTAAGGATTTGAATACTTGATCACTAAAAATTAAAATATCCTAGCACATAAATTACTTATCAGCTAAAACAGTATATAGATAAGAGTGTTTAAGTAATTTCAGAAAAAAAAAAAGAAGTCTGCAAGTAATTATATAAAATATAATTGTTTAATGTGATGAGAGATCAGGTTATATTGTGTCTATAGGGTTATCGGGAAAAAAAAAAAAAAAAATCCTTGAAGTATAGTGTTTCTGCAAATTTAATACTGTCTTTTAATTTGTGCAAAATTATATCTCTATATTTCAAATCTTTGAATTGAAGTTATCTTATTTCTGTTGATTAATACAAAAAATTTATTACAACTAATTTAAAACAGTTAGCATAAATCATCCAATTTGTATACAAAAAATATAAATTTGTAAATATTTAAAATGTGAAAATTATTTTACACAAACCAAAAAATATAATTAAAATTGCAGAAAAGTGAGTATTTTTTTACAGTTATCTCATGTTTTTATATTCAAATTTCTCTAATCACTGGGGCCTGCAAACATATAATAAGAGAACACTCTCTTTATTCTATATCTCATCACGAGCCATTACATATTTGTATATGAAACATGTGCACTCTGTATTTTCTTAGACTCTATTATTTGTACATACGATTAATACATGGATATTAGCTTACTTCATGGAGAAATTCACCAACCCACATATAGTTAAAAGACATTCGCTTAAGGACAAATAATTAAATTAATCGTACATTTACAGAACTGTGCGTGCGTTGGAGTTAAAGTTAATGAATAAACCGCATATGTTTATGTTAGAAGAAAAGCATAAACATAAATTAAAGTTAATGAACTCAAGAATATTATTAAATTTTTAGGGCTTCCAATCAACTTTCTTAAAATTTACAACTCAAAAACATATTTAAGGAAGTGTAAAGGATTTATATATATGCAAAGAGGTAACATTATCAAAAAGAGAACTGCAAATCATACAATACCGCGTGATCAAGGAAAAGTTGAACCCTAAATTCACGGTTGAACATAGACTTTGAACGCCAAATGTTGTTTTTTACTACAAAAGCATTAATATTAACCTTCTTGTCTTGATCTCCTTGTAGAATAAGGGTGAACAACATTCATATTGGCCGATTTCGAAGATTTTTGTTGTGTGCGCTTTCAGAAACCTCAAACCATTATGCCGGTTTTTTAGTGGGAGTAATAGGCAATATTCGAATATCTGAAATCGATTATAAATATCTGTGTACATGTATATTTGTAGAAGTTCGTAATCTACTCTATAAAATAATCTGAATTTTAGCACATAAAAAGTTAACAATACTAATTGATCATCATATGACAAAGCTCTATAACTAATAATACGTCATAAACCATCTAATAGGTCTTCCATAAGAGAATCACAATACTACCATACTACCACTGACAAAGTTTCACAATCCATCCCACAATAATGTCCTATAACTAATAGGGTTATAACTAAAACTTCATGATACAAGCCATTATATGAATAAAACAAGTAGACAAGTTTACAAAATTAAAACAAGTTAAGAAAATGCGGAATCAAATTTATAGATATTATTTTTTCATCAGGCAGCACAATTTTGAAAACACCTAGAAAATGGAAATTGTAGTTTGGCGGTTTCATTTACCATACCATTTGCTCGTTGCAGTTTCTTTTTTCGACAATTTCCGCCGCCGATTTCCAATTAATTCGTCAAATTTTAAAGTTTTTTTCTTATTTTTATTTTTTAATGAAGGATTGGGCTTTTTTTTTTTTTTTTGAGAAAATTAGGCCACGGTCATTTTAGAAAAGAATTGCAAATTTATGGTGGGTTTAGATTTTTCTAGATCTGGTACGGTATTTTTTAGAAATATACCACTTTTAAAAAAAATTTAAGAAAAATATCATTTTTTAAAATAGTAACTTGTAACCTGTAACCAGTTTTCAAACACTGGTAACTAGTAACTATTTCTAAAAATGAAAATTTTCTAATTTTTTTAAAGTGGTATTTTTCTGAAAAAATGGTACAAGAATTGAAAAAAAAAAAACCTGACCAACCATATTTTGTATCTTTTTTAAAGGAAAAGTGTTAGAAACCCATTTTTTTACACTCTTATAATGTAGAGAAATTGACATAAATAGTAGTAATTTTAATTGAAATGACTTCTTTAGAAGTGTTTTTGAAAAATGACTTTTCTAATAGTGTTTTAATATTTTGTGACCATGTTTGACAGTGGGTCACACAATTTGTGACAATTGATCAGTTCTAAAAAAATTATAATTTTATAGTCATAAATTATGTGATCCCTTATCACAAAATATGTAACAGTATTAAAAATATCAATTTAAAAAAGGCTACTAAAAGAGTCATTTTGTACTAAATCAATACTAGTCAATTTCCAGGTGCGAACATGGTGGATCTAAAGCCCAAGGAATTCACAAGGTGGAATATCACTATTTGAAGTGATGCATCCAAAGCCGAAAAAGCCCATATACCTAGAAAATGGACTTTAAATGTTTGCAGTTGGATATTGGATAAGCCCCCTTATTTGCAAAGGGATTTGGACCTACATATTAGGCAAAACGACTTCTTTAGGACGGAATTTTATTTTTTATGGTAATATTTCAAAAAATTTGAAAAATCTGGATTTTGAAATTATTTGAAAATTTTGGAATTTAATTAAAAATATACCACTTTTAAAAGTATTTAGAAAATATTATTTTTTAATTAATTGATGAGATACTTGAGGGTCAATTTAGTATTGTTGTACTGTAGTTATACCGTGAACAAGAAGCAATTGTGGAAAAAAAGGGTTTAGATATTTGGTAAATTTAATCTACAATATTGTTGTACTATTTAAAAGCAGCATCTAAGTATTTGTAAAACTATAGATTATGTGTGTTGTAAAGTGATATTTTAAACAATATATATTATGGAAGCAAAATCAGTTTTGAAAAGCAACTCTTACCCTACTTCTCATTTTGCTTAAATTGGCAGTTACGCAGCAACTTTTAGAATCTGCTGACCAAAAACAGGAACTTGCCAAATGCCCTACACTCCTACTTTTTTCGCTAGCTACTTTTAAAACCTAAAAACAGCAGCCATATTCAATCCCAAATGGGCCATCAGTTAACTAGTCAAGTTATCTGAGATTACTGTGAATACCATTGAAAAACACCAACTAAATAAAAATGGTATTTTTCTAAATATTTGTTGAAAGTATTATTTTTCTAATAAAAATTTTTAAAAAGTGATATTTTTCTAAATCAATCAGCGACTTTTCAAAAAATTTGGTCTATCTGGGATTTTTCAATTTTCGGTACTGTGGACCTGGAATTTTGTAAGAAGCTCCTTCCTTTATGCAGAAATTTGATTTATATGATAAAATTTCAAAAAAAAAAAAATGGAAAGTCCCACATTTTAAAATTTTCTAAAAAATCCCAGATTTATTTAGAAAAATATCAATTTTGAAAATATTTAGAAAAGTATATTTTTTACTAATTAATGAGCTACTTGAGGTATTTGATCAAGTACTTGAAGTAGGGGTCAGCATCAATCGGGCTTGTAAGTTGCATCATCGACTAACGACTTTTTGGGTTGCAATTTTATGACCCATAACTCACCCAAAGCTATATACATCATCATGTAACCCACCCATTTTATTGATCGAGTTGGGCGAGTTAACTCATTAATTTTTTTAAAAAAGAGAAAACTAAGTAAATAATCGATTTTTTTAAATTGGTTTAAATAGATGTCCATATTTTAAAAGTTATACCTAAATGTCCATTTCTTTTTAGGCTTCAGTTATAAAATACATTGTATTTTTATTTTTGTCATTAAGTAGTTGGATATTTAGCTATAAATTTTTGAACTTTGTCACATATTGAGTTTTTGGCCAAAAAATAATCAAATAACTAGTCAGCCAAATAAAAACTTCTTTTCATAAATTTTGTAATTATCATTTAATTTCATACTTAAAAGTTACTAATCACATGTCACAAAATCTTTTGTAGTCTTCTCAAAATTTTTAACATCAATAAAATAATATGACTACTGACTAAAAATCATAGATCAAGTAATATTTTGAAATTATATTAAATAAACATACGGATATAACAAATCCCCAACAACCAAATTTGTATTGGGGGGATTAAAATCAATCCTATTTTAACTCTGGTAAAAATGCGCGGATCAGTCTAGTTGGTAGGTTATTTGCTCATCCCTAACTTGAAGTAACTAGATTGGTTATCTTCAATACCTAATAAGTAGTTTTTTTAAAAAAAAATAATCTTTAAAAGTAACATTTTTCTAAATAAATCCAAGATTTGTTGAAAATAAAAAATAAAAAGATAGCCTATATGGGATATTTCAATTTGTAAGACTTTGACTTGGATATTTGTAAGAAGCCCTTTTTTCATTACTATTTTTAAGATTAACTTACTAATCACCGCTATATACGAATTGAAGCAGCTTTTCAATTATTATTCCTATTCCTAAAAGTCAATTGTAATATAATACCCGCCCTATTAACTGTTCTTTTAGATACGGATATAATGCGGGTACTAACCGGAACGGAAAAATCATGGTTACTTGTTACCCGTTTTAATGATAAAATAAGAAAGATATAATTTAAAAATACTAATAAATATAATTATTTTTTCATAAAATTGACATAACAACAAGCACAATAATGTACTAAATAGTTTTCAAACTTTAAATTCAAATATTTTTTTTTAATAAAAGTGGGGCTTAACTAATGACCACCACTTACTACAAGTTAAAGGAAAATGACACACACACACACTACCAAGGTTTGAACCCCTGACCCCCCAAACACACACACACAACCCTCAAACCTTGGACCAACTGAGCTAACCCCAGTTGGCTCAAAATTAGTCAAACTTACCCATCTATGGAGCAAAAACAAAAATACCCATTAAAAACTCAGCCATATATATATATGCATGCAGTAACGGAGCCAAAATTTTCTAACGATAGGAGCTAAATTATAATAAACTTTAAATAAAAATTAATAAGAAATATTATAATTATGCCGCCCAGCAATTTTTTGTAATTGATACAGACAAATCAATAATATTGCTCATAAAAAATATAAATAATCTTTTAAAAGAGTAAAAAAACAAGAATGCTACTCCAAAATAAATAAATAAAATAATTTACTAATAAATAAAATAATTCACTCCACAAGACAAGAACCACAACAGTACAATAATAGTAAAGAAAATAAAGCAATTCTAAGAGTCAACAATTTAATAAGACATCTAATAAAAAAATAGTAAAATGCAGATTTTGTTGGACTATTGCGATTGAGATAGGCTAGCACTAACGTGAAAATTATTTTTAATTTTTCGTGGGGCTACTAATGTTAATTATTTTAATTTGTTATTAGGCTAAAGAGAATATATGCATTAATTTAATATCAAATATTTTTTTTAGGATAAAATCCAAATATATATAAGCTATAAAAGAAATTAAAATATTTTCAAAAAAAAAAAATTGAAATATAGAGTCGCGGTTGGGCCTTAATTGCCTCGGTCATGCATGGTCCATATATATATATAGGTTGCCAATCCGGTAGGTATTTTTTTTTTTTACCTATGTGTAGGTATTTTTTTTCTAGCCGTTGGATCATTATCTAACAATGATCTAACGGCTAAAATGAGATGTATGAAAAGACGTGCATCATTAATGTTTTTCTCTCTCCTATTTTTTAATATAAAAAAATGTGCAAAAAAATTTTTCATTGGCCCAATTGATACCTATGCATAGGTAAAAAAAAAAATATCTACTGGATTGGTGCCCTATATATATATAAACTAGTTTTAGGGTACGTGCCTTAGGCACGTACACCCGTTATTTAATAAACTAATAATATTCAAAAATTTACCTCAGAAGAAAATATTCAAAAAT
>JXTC01000034.1:1432838-1481310 GCA_002914845.1 Trema orientale
TTAGTAAAAATTGCTCCATTCAACGTGTAGCCATATGGCAATGGGCTTAAAACAATCTACTTTATATACAAAGACAAATCCACATGCAGCCATTTACAAATTAAATCTAAAAATAAAAAAAATAAAAAAATAAACTGGTGAAGCAGGATAGGCAAAGGAACAGCTCGGGTTCCCAATGATCATGCACGCTTCTATTAATAGGAAGTATAGATATAGACATAGATATAGTATTATTGTTGTTTTCCTCACGTCTTTTCTGTATTTTTTTGGTGGAGCAAGAATATTTATATATATATTCGTAATACTCTGATCACGAATAACTTCTGGGTCGGTGATGTTGGTGTAGCTTTTTCATTGGTCTTTCGTTAATGTTTCACATGTATAGTCCAATCAGCACCGATAGATACTTTCCAAGACACGGGCTCTATTTCCTTTTCTGTTTCTTGGATTCACTGATCAGAAATATTAGCTAGGTTTATCAATCCATTCTTTAAAAAAAAAAAAAAAAAAGCTTTTGATTAAGAATATGAAATATTTGGGTTCGGTTGGGCAGCTGAAACTTGACGACACTGTTTTTTTTTTTTAATCTTTTAAAAAGGACATAAAACGTTGAAATATTTGGTTATGAATATTTGGGTGCGGTTGGTCAGCTGAAACTTGACAACACATGCAGACGTGGAAAGAAATTGAAATGAGCTTTGTTGATCAAAAACTTTGATTTAGGTTCCTATGTAGACATAACTTGATTATTATTAATGAATACAAAAGCCAATGATATATATAGGAGAGTTTTTAATGATTATTTTTGTTTTTGTTTCATATATGAGGTTTTTTTTTTTTTTCCCCAGTATGCTACATTACAAAAAAAAAAAAGTCCTTTGCTGACGTGTCACGTAGGACGTGTTGGTGAAATCATCATTTACTGACAGGTTCAAATTAACCACATCGGCAATTGATTAGGAGAAAAACCAAATTATGGTATTCAATCCCGACGAATGCCATTTCAGCGTTTGACTCTTTTGCCGACGGATATTAAAAATACATCGGGGAAGATTTAGTAGGAACTGGAGGAAAATTTACCGCCTAAATAAAAACTTTTCATGACGAAAAGTGAACGGATCATCGGGAAAGAAAATATAAATTGAATTTAGGGTATTAAATTCTAGGGTATTGAATGAAATTTTTTAATAAATATAATTAAAAAAAAGACACTATTTTAACAAAATTCTAGAATTTCTTTGCTTTTACCGACATATTTGTAAACTTTTGTCGACGCGTATGATGCGTTGGCAAAAGTTTGCTAGGTTAAAATGCGAAATACCATCCCTTTCTCTCATTTCAGCCGGCTTCTCTCTCTCGATCTTTATCCCTCCGCCTCCCCTCTGTCATTCTAGCCGCCTTCCCTCCCTTTGCCTTCTCTTCTCTCTCTGTCTTCTCTCCTCTCTACACCTTCTCTCTCCGCCTTCTCTCATTTTTGTCCCTCTGCCATATCTTCCTCTCTCTTTCCCTCGACCATCTCTTCTTCCGGCTTTGTTTTTGGTAATCTCTCTCTCTCTATTTTTAAATATATTTTTTTTTATAAATTAATTAATTAAGTTTTTTTCTTTTTTTTTTTTTTGCAGAGATTTAATCTCTCTCTGTTTCTGTTTTTGTTCACTTCGTTGCTGGTTAATCTCACTTATTAAGCTCCGTTTGGAATCCGGATTTTGAACGAAAAAAAATTATAAGGAAAAAATCATAGAAAAATAAAGAGGAAAATGATTTTCTTAAAAATTTATAAAACTTTATTTTCACACTTTTGGTTTTACCAATTAATATGGTAACATTTTATGTACTAACAAATAACATCAAATTAAACTTTCATTTTTTTTGAAAAAAAAAAGTTCAATCGTTTTTTGTTTCAATCCAAATAAGAGAAAATAAAATCTTTTGAAATTTTTTTTCTTTCCCTCCAAATTTCCAGGTTCCAAACAGGGTCTAAGGTAAGTAACTTTTTTTTTTTTTTTTTAAATAACCTGATTTGATCTGGATTTTTAGCCTTTGATTTAAGTGGCCTTTTGACTTCGGCTTGATTTCTGTGGATTTTGATGTTGGTTTCTGATTTCTATTTGGGCTTTGTGGGTTCTGTGGTTTTGTTAATCTGCCTCTGGTATTTTTTTTTTACAACGAAAACAATAAAGCTTAAAATGCTTTTGTTAATCCGCCTTTATGTTTGGTTTTCAGGGTTTCTTTATTTCTGGTGCTTTCTGATCTAGTTAGGGTTTATTTTGTGATTCTTGATTTTTGTTGCATTTATTTTTGTTTCTAGGTCTCGAATTGATTAGCTCTGTTCATGTTTCTGGGTCACTGATTAATTAGCCCTCTTCATAAAGCTCATATTTTTTTAATAACTTTATTCTTTGATTTCTGGGTCTCAGATTGATGCTTGCCTTGTTCCTTGATTTTATTTTTGGTCATTATTTTATGGGCTTTGTTTGGGTAATTTCTAATATGAGGTAGAAACTACTAAAATTTTTTGGCCTTATAAATTAAGAAAAATTGATTAGAATTCAGTTGATAATTAAATGACAGAGTTGATGTTTAAGTGAAATCAAGCCTATAGATTTGTTTTACATTGCTATCTCCTTTAGTCTTGTAATTGGATGTTGATTTTATTTGATTTGGTATATTTGTCTTTATTTATTTACTTTTTATCTTTAGTCTACTTCACTAAATAAAGTTAGGATTAATTTACTTACAATACTTAGTAGAAAAATAAACTTAATCCTCGTAGATACGATAACCTTACTTATAACTACACTAAAACTTGACATCCTGTACTTACAGAAACAATAGTGATCTTCCGTGTGAACAATATCATATCCTTATTTCTCTTTCATAAAATGTATATTTGTAATTAGACTTCGTCCATCTATTCAATTGATTAATTTTTTATTCCCCAGCACAAGTAATAATGTGTAAATTTTATTCAAAAATAAATACATATTTACAATATTTCCATTTTTTCTTTAAAAATGTAACTAAGTATTAATTAAAAATGAACTATAAAGTTAAAATAAAAGTGCTTTCTTTGGAAGTAATAACATTTCGTTCATATAATAAGTGAACTTTGGAAGGATTTTTATAATCTTCGATTCATTCTCATTCTTTTTAACGGTGTTTCTCATTGTAATTTATTTTGATTTTACTACATATTAGCAAACATCATGTTTCAATCTGATTGTTAAATGTTTAATAATGGATTCGTATTATAGATTCAGTCTCTAGAATTAACTAAAGAAAAATATCAGTATACATGAATATGGGTGGAGGGAGAAGGGGCCCAGTGGAGGCATATGCCTCACTGGATTTTGGGAAAAAAAAATTTATATGTATTTTAAAAGAAAAAAGATTTGTGCCTTAACTAAAAATGAGTCAAAATAATCCTATTCTCCCACCGAAAATTAGCCAAAATTATACTAAAGTCCTAAACTATATTAGTCTAATTTTATAGATTATGGCTTATGAGATTTAATGCCCTACTGAATTTAAAGACTGGCTCTGTGTATGGGTTGAATGATACTTAGACACTTGTATCCATTTTTCTACATGAGTAGATGATTTATGACTTTTTTTTTCCCTCTACATGCTAAATACAGAAGTTTTTTTTTTTTTTTTTTAAAGTGGGGCTTAACTAATGACCACCACTTACTACAAATTAAAGGAAAATGACACACACACTACCAAAGTTTGAACCTCTGACCCCCCCAAACACACACACACAACCCTCAAACCTTGGACCAACTGAGCTAACCCCAGTTGGCACTAAATACAGAAGTTTCAGTAAAGAGTACAAAACATTTTGAAAAAGAGAACCAACCAACAAGAAAGTGCCTAAGGTACGTGTTACAATAATTAATATATATATATATATATATATAAGTAAAATATAGTTTTATTTGGAACTTGGATTTTTCGGAGAGAAAGAAAAACAAATTATAAGCAATTTTATTTTCTCTTGCTTGGATTAAAATAAAAAATAATAGAAATTTTTTTAAGAAAGGTGATAATTTTTTCTATCATTTTAGTATGTAGAATTTTGACACATTAATTAGTAAAACATAAAGTATCAAAATAAAGTTTTATAAACTTTTAGAAAAATTATTTTCCATTTTCTTTTTCCGTGATTTTTTTCTCGCAATTTTTTTCTATCAAAATCCGGATTCCAAATGGAGTCCTATTGGCAGTTACTGCACACTAATAGATGTGAGTCTAACACTTCTACACTTTTAGTTATATTGACTTTATACGTCTTAAGTGTATAGAGCTAAGGACATAAATGTTCTTTAGTATTGCTTATTATTTAAAGGGCGCGTCTACAGTAGGGGCGCCCCTACGTAGGGCCATGTCTATTCACCGTTGGATGGGAATCTGTATATAAATAGATTCTCCACAGATTCCCGTTATTCCCCACAGATTCCCATCCAACGATAATTAAGGCATGACCCTACGTAGGGACGCCCCTACCGTAGCCTGTAGCCATCCCCATTATTAAATGGATGAGTGTTAAGAAAAAAAAATTACATAATAACCTGTGCGAAACCACTTTTTTTGTTTTTTGTTTTTTTTTTAAAAAGAAAGTTTGGTTTAATACAGTTTTGGGTATGAAACCAATCAAACGACTGTTAAATTGAAAAAAAAAAAAAAAAACTATATACATGTATCTTATTTCTTTTTCTTTTCTTTTTTTCTTTTACAAAATATATATAGCCTTGTGATTTATAATTTAATTTAAGTATTTTGTTGGATCGTAACTTATACTCATTTTAATTTTGGTTTTAGAGCCAATTACTTATTATTATGTTGTTGGTTCAAACTTACACTAAAGTGGTTGTTATTTTTTTAAGTTAGGATGGTGAAGTTTGGTTTGGACTATGTTCGAATTTGTTATCGATTAAACACGCCAATCTTGTACTAGCGAAAGCAAGCACATGAATACTGAACAGATTATAGTGATTTACTCTTACGGTGAGAAATAGGGCCACTTTCACCTTCAAGATCAGTTCGTGAATGTGTCACGGGTGATCTCAGTATAATTAAGCTTTACATATCTTATATATATAAAACATAAATGGTGAATTTTTATTAATCTAAATTAAATAATGGCCATGTTTGGGATTAGTAAGATACAATAAAAGGGTCCAATATTATCGGGCATATTAGTTCTAACTGACCAACTATTGTTTGATTTTCTTTTAAAGTTTTATATGAGCAAATAAAATAAGGTTTTTTTTTTTTAAGGAAACAATCAAATAAATTTTACATTTATGATTTGGTTAATAATTTTGAATTAAAATCGAACAAATAACCGAGTGTAAATACCCTTATAAACAAAAATGTTACTCAGAAGCCATAACCTCTCTCGAAAACTCTAGGCGTTCTTTAATATCTTTTCTTCTTTCTTTTTGATTAGTGAATTTTACTCACGAATTAGATACCATTTAAGCTAGATATTTAGTGGATTCTTGAGGTTTTTATGAGTTTTATTTGTGTTTTTGACGTTTTAAATGTAGGATAGGTAATTTTAGTGCATTTGATAGTGTTTGGAGCAAGAATGACATTAGATGTGGCAAGAGGGGCAGAGAATATGGTGCCTTGGCACTTGTCATTGGTGCTAGAGCGCTTAAAAGACTCAAAATAAGATGAAGTTAGTGAGGACCAGAGGAAGTGGCACCCCGGCGCCATGTAGGAAACGCTCTGGTGCTAGTTCGAGCAAAGAAAAAAAATAGACAGCGAGAGTGGTGCCCCGGCACCATACAACTGGAGCCCCGATGCCACTCTGCGGGAATTTTTATAATCATCATCTTAAGACGTCTTTTGACCTAGTTTTTATGGTGGCCACCCCCTAGCTTATAAATAGGTTTTTTCTAGACTTATTTAGGACATTTTCAAGCTAAAAACAACTCAGAAAACAAGAGAAAAAAAGGACTTTTTTCTAGACTTATTCTAGAACCATATTTAGAGTTTGTTTTTTTCTTTACCATGAACTAATTTTATTTTCTAGGACTATGATATAGCCGGATTATGATGTCTTGAATTATTTCAATTCTAATTCAAGTTTGTGTTTATTTCCTATTCTATGCTAATTGTATTAATCTATGCTTAATGCTTGTGAGGGTTTGGCCAACTTTTCTATGAAATTAGAAGTTTAATTCAAGATCTAAGAAGAGAGGATTGAATTTGTCTTAGTTGATATGACATAAGATTATCATAGGATAGAGATATCTATGAAGCTTGTGTAGTAATATGAATTTCTTGTGCTTAATGAGTTTTGGTAGATTCATAGTTTACACAGAGATGTTAAAACTTGTTTATTAAAACATGCTTATTAATTCTCGAGAGAGATTGATAAATAAATTAGAGAAATTCGTTGTTACAATAGGGAATAAACATTAATTGATTGGATTGAATAATTTAGACGGATTAATCTAGGTGAATCGGAAACCCTAGGTCTTTAGCTACTTGATTGTCTTTTTTTTGTTTTGCTTTTCTTTTTATTTAGTTATTAGATTTATTTTTGTAAAATATTTCCTTTTGATTTGCTTTTAAATAAAATTAGAGTTAGAATAATTTTGGTACTTAGTAAGCATAGTCCTTGTAGGAACGAGATTTATACTTACACTTTATTACTTGTTCGATACGTGCACTTACGTTTAATAAATTATACAATACTTTTGTTTACACAATACTTTTGTAGGTCTTGTACCTTGACTTCTACCCAGCTGGAGAGGGAGATCTTATCTTCCTATTCTGTTTGGTTTTTCTTTTCCTTTCTGTTTCTCTTTTTCTATTTAAATAATCCTTCTATATGTTCTATATGTTTAAAGGTGTTTGTCCTCTTAGATTTAGATTTATGGAGGTTTTCTATCATCCGATTCTGTATTTGTCTGATTTTTATTTGTTTTGCGTGTATTTTTGTTGTTTTCTTCTAGATTTAATGATTCAGATTTGTTCTAAATTTGGAAGAACTTTTTTAGTTAAAAATCGATATTTGCAGAAGATTCGTATTCACATCAATCAGATAAGCTAACCCAAATGGTGGTGGAAGATATTTTAAAAGAGCAAAAGAAGTATCTTTAGTAGAGTACTACTTATACTCCTTATAGTTGTGTACACATTATTTATATTTTATGAAAGTAATTGGCATAGATTAATGCTTGATCATGCGGTATACTCTGTTTTATTTATTGGCAAGTTAATGATGCTATACAACAATTAGTACAATAAAGTGTCGTGCTCATTCTGCTTCTTTTATCTGTTCTTTTTTTTTTTTTTTATAATAAAGAAGTGAATATCATAGAACGAGAAAGGGAATACAAAAGTTATAGTCAAAAAGTGACCAGGAAAAAAAAAAACAACAAAACTTAGAAAAACAAGTGGAAAGAATAACCACGGAGAATATGCTTATTTATTGAATCTTGATATTTTTTTGGGTTAATGATGCTCATCTATTGAAGTTTCTTTTTTCCTACATTTTCTAGTAATGGAAGAATTAGAGAAGATGGTGAAAAGGAAGGAAACCAAAGCCAGATAAAGGCTAGTTTAGGAATTGTAGTAGTTTTAGCGTGAATAAATGTAGTTTTAAATTTATTTTACAAATATAATTCTTTTGGGAGGTATTTTTATGCCACTTAAGGGTCTCATCTTAGCAGATGGTAGCCTGCCCTACACAATTGACTTCCTCAAGTAGGGCCTCGGGCCCGCTTCGAGTGGCTATCTAGGCGAAGTTTGGGGGGAGATTTCCACCACAGACAGTGTTTAACACCTCCATGAGGTTTGCTATTCGGTCAGACTATTTGAGTCTGGCTTAGAGCCACTGAGCCTTCCTTCTTTCCGTTGTTGCCATTCCCAGCTTGATCTCACGATACTAGCCTCGAGCTGGTCTCGGAGTGGTAGGTGAGAAGCTGCGATCTTGCAGTTTTTTGAGAATGGATTTTAAAGAGGGAAGGTTGTTGGACGGGTCTTGGTTGTTAACTAACATAAGGCCCTTCTTCCAGCTCTAAGCTGTTGGTATAAAATTTCATCTTGATACTATAGGAGAGTGTGAGAGCAAAATTTGCCATCACTCGTTGCTGAAAACTGAGTCCAAACTCTCTCTCTTTGGGCTAGGTTCAAGCCCGAGAGCGTGGAGGCGGTCTCTCTCCTGATCTTGGGGTCTCGAGATGGCAATAGGGAGGGGTGCTAGGTACTGGCATAGTACCTACCAAATAGACTCTGAAGCTTAAGTTAGCAATCAGAGTTTTAGTGAGAAAAAGTCTCCAATGGAAAACTATTAAATAGGAGAGTTAAATGAGGAGAGAGAGAAAGGCATAGTTTCGACCTTCAGTTTTAGTCTACCTTCTATGTGATATCCTTAATTTTATTTTTTGCACCTTGCTCCTCACATTTTAAAAAGAGCCAATAACAATACGATGCACAACAATTATTTTTTACATTACTTTTATTTATGCATATAATTTTGAATATTTAATTTAAAATAATATTATTACTAATAATCTTTATTCCTAAGAAAATTGTATAGTAAAATACTCGAGACGAACTCATTGGTACAAGTTTGATGTGTGTTAATCAAGTATTTTTTTTCATATATATTTATATATATAGTTATTTCACATTTTATGCTAGAACAAAGATGGTAAATAAAATTCATAACTATCATTAATAAGTGGTAATTAAGTACTTTTTTTATTTAAATGTTGTGATATGATTGTCAATTATTTGTTATTTAGGTATTATAACTTATAATTAGGCACAGCTCTACTTATGTTGATTTTCTTTATATTTTAGTTACATATATAGATTCATGTATATTCTTAAAAAAAGAAAGAATGAATGATTAAGAAAATATCGTTGAAATGCTTAATTTGCATGCATGAGTATGGTTTCCTCGTTAAGTTCATTTTGGTGCCTAGTGAGACTTTTTATCCGTTTGATTGGTTAAGGATTCATTGAGATCTAAGTAAAGTTGTGAGCCATTAAAACCCATTATTAGAATTGGCTGATGTGATTAAAAAAAAAAAAGAAAGAAGGAGAGAATGGACTGATGACTACATGATTGTACACGTTGCTACCTAGTACTTATCTTTTAGAGTTAGACCAAAATTAGGAGTGTTATGATTGGAAATTTAAAGCTGTGACTTTCAGTAATTTTAATTAAAAATATAATTAAATATTGATTTTTTTGAAATTCAGGAGAAATCAAGTACTAGAGAATTTCATTTTGGTCCTCAAATCATTATAAATTCTATAACCATTAAAACTCTTATTAGTTTTAGTTTTAATTACGTTTAGAAAAATATCCATTAAAGTTTAAGAAAGTTTCTAATTAATTCATTTGGAAACTTATTAATAAATCATAAATTTTGGTAAATTGAGTTCAATTGAAATTTTTAATTCAATATTCAAAATAGGTTACATAAAAATCACTTACAGTTTCAATTTCTCAAATTAACAGCAAAATCTTCTTCATACATCCACTTAGTAAATTTACTAGTCTTGGCTAAATAATTGAATAAGAAAAGAAAGTTAACATAGTATAGACACCCACCAGGGAATAGGAGTAGGAATGTAAGTACAAGCTATGCAGCTTGTCTAACAACCAGGATGACTATCTCAAATAGATAAACACCTGAAAGTGGGCAAAGTAGGGAGGTGAGCATTCACATGCTCAGTAGAAATTCAATTACCTTTTTGAATGGATGCAATTTTACCAAATCTGCGTGGTTAATACCTTTTTCCAAATCGATTTGTAAAATGAGATAAGGAATAATCACATATTCAAAACCAAAACTAAAACTACATGATTATACATATCATACATCAATCAATGTAAATAAGTGAGCTCTCATTCTCCCATCACGGCCCTGTAATATCCCTTCCTAAAAATACCCAGCATCCTGACACTACCCGGAGGTGTGTCAGCCAAAAACTTGTGCAGGGTTCTAGGTCTTTCACCTAGAGCTACAGCAACTTACCAGAGATCTAAACTACGATGATGCAATAGTGGAACTCAAGTGTGTGATTTTATGGTATATACAATATGTAACAGGATATATAATAACCATGCAAAATATGATCAAACAATGCTTTAAAAATATCACTTGGCATTATTCTAGAGTTTACTGTACTATGAGTAGCTAAATCTGTTGTATTATCCCATAATCACAATTTTACAAACATGTATAGAAGTCATATAGTCCAACTCCAGAATAATCCAAGATTTTCTAACAATTTATCAAAACATCGTATGATTCATAATTTTTTCACAAATCAGTCATAATGTAAAGTTTAAATAAAAACATATATAAAACCCGGTAATTGAATCCTTACCTCAAGACTGTAGCTATACCAAGCTAACGACACTCGAAAAAACTCCCGTTGGTCACTTGGATATTTAAGCGGCCATTTCGGAAATTCTGTAAGCTTACCTTGAAAAAGTGATTTTTCCAACGGAGCCTCAAAATGACAAACGGACGTCACCATTGAATTTTTAGTGTCTAAAATAACTAGATTAGATATATAATTTATCAAATTTGGGTCTCAGAACAAGACCCGACCCGTGACACGCAACACGATACTATTCACGAGCCTCGTGCCTCTATTTTTGTGCCATTTTAAAACATAGTGATATTTTATATCAAAGTTCGTCTCTCGACCTCACTGAGTCCGAATTCAAAGTCAGAATTCAGTTTCGAGGTCTTAACCCTTAAACGGGCTTTGAATCAAAGAATTACAAAAATGTCTCTTTTTGAAAATAATTTGAGAAATGTCCACTTTTTCAATTCAAAAATTAACACACTTCCGGATACCATTCCAACGCCTAACAATCATAATTATTCATGATTTTCCCTCCTCTACAATGCCACATATAATTATTTTGGGCAAAATAATTATCTAACAAAAGTATTTATAAAAATACCACTTTCTGAAAATATTTTCGTAAATACTCACTTTTCAAATATGATTTTCTCGCAAACCAATTATCAATTCCACAAAACACAACTATCAATCATCATGTTTTAGATCATATAATCATCCCTCAAAGTTTCATAATTAACACTAAAAGTTCACAAAAATAATTATTAGAATCCCACAAATTTATTTGTAAACAGCCAAAATTGAACAAAAACTCACCGAAGAGAAATAACTGGCGATCCATGGCTGAAACTCGTCGGGTCCAATGTTGGGAGGAGTTCTGGGCTGGCGAGGGTGACTGACGGCAGCGCACAGCGGCTGGAACGGCGAATTCCGCCGCGAGGAGCCACAGTTTCGCCCCCATCTTCCTCGCACCTAGGCCGCGTGACGGTGGCCAGAGAAGGGTGGCACGGCATCGTCCGGTCATGGGGAGGTGGCTGGTCGGAGTTCCAGCCGTACTTCGACATCGGCAGCTGCTCGTGAGCGCTACACAGTGAAGGACAACGAGATAGAGAGAGAGATATACTCGGGGACTGGAGGAAGAAAGAGAAGAGAGTTAAGAGATTTATGAGAAATTTTGAAAACTGTAGCACTGTTCACATTATTTACATTTTAACCCGGCTTTTCAAAATTTCTTTCACTGATGCCCTTAATTAATTTCACTTTAGTCCTTTTTTTAAACTTTCTTTACATTTTTGTCTAAATGAATCTAGACCCAATTATGTCTAGGTACAACCCATATATTTTTATTTAAATATCTTAAAAATTCGAAATGCCAATATGCCCTTGTCTCAAAATTATTTATTTACTCTTAACAAAATTCAGTTTTTACAAGGAGTTATCGCTTCAGCTCTTAAGGTCGATTAGTACTTTTTCTAGAACTGCGGACTAGTTTTAGCAACTTTATAAGGGAGTGTCTCACTTAACTCGAATACTTAAGTTTTGGTAATCGGCAAAAAAAAAAGTGAAGACAATATTTAGGAACCTGAACCGAGGCTAGCTTTTTCCAAGGTAAGTAATCTAATGTTTCTTTATTAGATTCTTTCGCATGAGTTATTTAATAGGAGTATATATATAAATATATATGTTGAATATCTTATGAAAGCAGCATATTTCTACAATCTTATTAGATTATTATATTTTTTTATAACCGAAATTTATAAGGAATTAATAGACACTACTTGGAGACAAAATTTCTTTTACAGATCAGTACTCATTAAGTTCATTTAGTATAACCATGTAAATATTTCCTATTACAGTTATTTTTCTTACATTTCAAGTATGTGTTTGTTGTTGGATTTATACAAGAATTAAGTGAAATTATCTAGAAAGTTAAAGGACTTTGTATATATATTATGATTTAATTTGACTTTGTTTTTGAGCTATTCTTATGTAATGGTTGGGATTTTATAAGTTTCTAATTCAAAAAAAAAAAAAACGAAAGTTTTTAGCTACAACCAAAATGGGAAAAATCGATTAGATCCTTATTAGACGTTATTCTTGGGTTGTAGTAGAAATTTTCGGAAACTTAATATTAAGGATTGTTGCTGTCAAATTTTTTTGGTAAATCATTGTAAAATCAAAGGTTTGAAGTTAATTCTATATTTAACTGTAATTAAGATATTATTTTGTTAATTAAGGTTAATCATAATAATAGTTACTTAGTACAGTCAACCGTTACATAAGAATAACAATAGAAGTAATTTTCAAGCAAAGCTTAAAACAACAATTTTTGTTGCATCACATGCATAATAATAGCAAATAAAATTATCAGGGGCACATCAACTGACGTGCTGAAAAGACAGGAGCCTCATCTAGTAGCATGATCAAAACTCCAAGGCTAAGAAGAACAAGCCAAAGAAAGGGTCCAAGCTAGGACCTAAAGGTGGAGTGGGCAAGAAGCAAAAATTCCAAGGGAAGTGCTTTAACTGTGACAAGATGGGTCACAGGGCTTCAGATTGCCGACTTCCGAAGAAAAAGAAGAATGAAGCCAACCTGGTGGATGACATCACAAAAGATGTAGAAGACATAAGTCTGTCTACAAGCCTACTTGACAGCATAGTACATCTGAGACTAAGGAATACAGGCGGCTACCAGGAGATTAGTGCAATAATGACCCATAATTCACAGGATTTGGAGTGGCCCCGGGCTCTTATTCATATAAACCTAAGATTTGGACCAAACTTCAAGGTGCTCTTGGACACCCATGAGTATCCCGAGGGCGAGGCGGTTCAGCTTCCGAGGATAGTCTTCTCGGCAGGGAGATCAGACTTGCAGCAATCACTCTTATCAAGGCCTAGCACTGACTCTTCGAGTCTCAAACAAAGTGGGGCCTCACCTCGTGTTCCGCGACGAGTCCTTGGGTCCTTGGATAACCCCAACAATTCTCATAATTAAATAAAGATCATATCTAAATTTAATTGTAGTAGAAATCTAATCATTATTAAATCATATCTAAATTTAATTGTAATAGAAATCTAATCATTATTAAATTCCTACTATATGTTAGAATTACTTTTGTTATAAAAAGATATAATCTTCTAATTAATTAATCACATTAATTAATTACCTAATTAGTTTCATTAATTAGTTGTCTAATTAATCTTATTAATTAATAAAATTACAAATCTAATTAATTTATTCTAATTCTATAATTAGAATAGTTATTATGATTTTAATATAGTCTAAAGTCTAATCTTTTTATATCCTAATTAATCTCATTAATTACAAATTTGAATAATCTATGGATAGTAATAATCTAAATCTAATCTAATTAGATTTAGCATTAATTTAAGTTAAAACAATATCCTAATATAAATCAAATTTAAATTAGGATAATTACTAAATTTAAACTATCATGATTTATGGATAATATCTAATCATATCTAATCAAATTAAATGTCAAATTAATTTGAATAATTGTGATGTATTTAAATTCAAAATTTAAAGAAATAAGAAATGAAATCTTATCCAATTTTAAAAATTAGTAGATATTCTTTTCAGATTCAAATTAACTATTAGATTTATCAGGATAATATCTAACCATATCTAATAACATTAAATATCAAATTAATTTGAATAGTTGATATCTAAATTTAAATAGAACGAGATAAGATAGGAAATCTTATCCAATTTCAAAAATTGATAGATATCCATTGCAAATTAAAATTGACTATTAGATTTATCCTAATTATGTAATTAATTCAAATTTAGTATTATCCTATAGTAAACCAAATTTAAAATATGATAGCACAAAAATAGGTAACTATCCAAATCTCATAGAATAGTTTCCTATTTCAAATTTGAATTTAAATGAAATAATTATCCCATTATTTAAAAAATAATTAATGTAAGAAATTAGTGGTGGTGGCTAGAAAAAACTACCAGCAGCGGCCTATGAGCCATCACCACCCGAGGAGGGGGGCGAGGAGTGGGCGAAGGGAGGGGACGGGTGCGGGGCCACCTAGCAACGGCACACTGTAAGGTCGCATGTCCCAGGGTCACTGGGGCTGAGCCCGTGGCCGCGGCGCACTAGCTCAGGTGTGCCACACCAACCTCCCTTTATTTTTAATTGCTAAAAAAATAAAACAAAAAAAAATTCTTGAAAAATTTTAGATTTTCAAACTCTTTGAAATATATTCATAAATCTATCGAACATAAAATTCAAGAACACCTAAACCTAATTTTGCTAGAATCACAGTCCACGTATTTTCTCACCATGTATAAATAAATAATATCACGTGATTAAATATAATTCATTACCATGAATCATTTAACTATCACAAATGAAAATCGTTCAAACTCAATCACATAACCTATATCATACATTTCTCCAACGAGATTCAATTCTAGATCAATATTATCCTATATATATATATATGAACCTACGCTCTAGATACCAATTGTTGGAAATTAAACTAACACTTAGGAAAAACTATAAATGCATGAAATCAATAGAAAATACATAAACACTTCATGAATGCAGAGGGAAAATTAGCGGATTTAGGTTTTATAATTTTTTACATGAAAACAATTTTCATAGCCATAGAATATGCATATACCAATCATAGGAACATGTATAAAATAAATCGAATCTAGACGCAAATCCTAAAGATGAATTTCAGGTTTACCTCTTGATACGAGCTCCGCCTTGATCTCCTCATTGATAGTGATCAAACCTTTAACCCTAGATTTTCTTGTCTATTCTCCAACTCTTTGAAGATAAGGCGAGTGGGCACCAAGTTGAGTCATTCATTAGACAATCAAGAACACTTTATTGATTTTCTGGAACACTAGGACTTGAGATGAGAACGTGAGGTTGCAGGAAATATTTTCTCTCCCTCACTTATGGTGTTAGCCGAATTTCTCTCTCCCTCTCTCTCTCTCTCTCTGTTATGCGTGTAATACTAGTGATGTTACTGTGCAGTTTTTTCTTTGATATTACTTATATATATGAGGCCTAAACTACTAATTATAGTCCAATTAGAATTAGTCATGTTCTCCAATTTAGGTTTTAGGTGTGTTTTTATAAATATGCCAAACTCATGTAACTTATTTGTAAAAATACCAATTTAATTCTATAAAAAATTATTATTTTACACAGTTTCATGAAACTAATTTCACGAATACCACCGACCAATTAATGAGCTTTGTTGAGCTAGACAAGGGACCTAATAGATCCAAATAACTTAAGCTCCAATAGTATGATAAATACATAATAATTCTTTTGATGGTATTTATGTAAATACTATTAGTAAAAAGGACACTCTACTAAAGGCTCAATACTGCACTCTTAGATTAAATGTGATATATTTTATAGAAATTTAATCAGTTAGCCTTGACTAATTAATCCACCTTGCATATTCTATACCACATGTAAAATCTCTATGCAATGTCGTAGTTGGATAAGTGAAATTATTGTAATACCCTTCAATACATATTTATCTTTAAGTCTTTCTATCAAGGAATGATGTTGTCGATTATTTTGTTCTCAATGGCCATTTTGACAGAATTATTAACCATTCACAAAATGAATAGTAAGATCTTTGATTTAATTATTCCATGATTCTTGAAAGACCCTAAAGTAGCATCAATGTATAGTGTCCTTAACTATTTGGTATTCTTGTCAATTCATAAATTGTGACCTCCAATATGCCAGAGTTCACCTCAAGCTTCACAGAGGCTAGTCCTTTAACAAATCAAAAAGCTATAACTCGCGAAAGTAAGTTGAACTAAATACTAAGAATTAAGATCAACATGCTTAGAACTAGTTTGTGAAAATATTAAGAATTAAGTTACGACACTTTAATTCTTTATGTTTCCAGGTCTAGTTCAATACACATAACTTGTTTATGTTGTATTAGTGTTTCTATCAGAAGACTCACTTTAATGATTTGAGACATATCATTCCCGTTGAGATAGATAAATACTACAACCTATAATAAATAAAGTATTTCATATTTATTTACAGATTGTGAACTACTTAATTTTGACTTAGATAAAGAAACAAGTCTCTCTATAATTAACAGTTAATCATATTTGTTTTTTTATATATAAATAAAGTCATGGAAAAGATAAATAAACTATTCTACTGAGACAGTTTAATCTAATAAAATATCATAATTGTATACAAGAGAATATTGTTCACACTAAAGGGTAAAATAGGAAATCTATTTTTTAAGGCAAATATCCCAACACTATTGACCCTTGAGATGCATCCTAGTGGTGACGTATATCTTGTAATTCATAAGAGTATGAGTGATATAGTCTTAAGAAACTGACTTTAAAAGAACTTATTTGCCAATTTTTAAGAAAATTGAATGGGAAGTCTATCCTGGACCTATAGAGGGTGTTTAAGTCGTTATTGGACGTAAAACCAGAGGAAGATGTGAGCCACAATCATAACTACTTGTATATATACAAGGTTTCTTGTTTTATCATTTTGTTAAATTTTTTTTTAAACCTTTCTTACAACAGTTGACCTACCCCCGTAGGTGTTATCATTGCATTACTTTTCCTATTTTTATAAATACATCACTTCTTTTGTCTATTTTTATTCAACTTAAACTCGGTCATAAGGTTAAAAAGAGCGTTAAAATGACCGGTTCCTCTTCTCATAAAATCACAAATATTTGTATATTTTATGGATCCAGTCCAAGGAAGGATAAAGAGTTCCTACAAGTAGCAAATCATCTTGGTAGGGTATTATCTACAAAAAAACTTCATCTAGCCTATGGGAGAGGTAACCTTGGGTTAATGGGATGTGTGTCAACAGGTACATTCATGGGAGGAAGCCAAGTTTTGGGAATCATCCCAAAAGCTTTGACTGATGGAAATATCACCCGAAAAATAGTTGGAGAATAGCTGAAAGTGTCAACAATGCATGAACGAATACAAATAAAAAATGCTTGATCCTTCTGACGCTTTAATTGCTTTACCATGGGGCCTTAGAATATTAGAAGAAAAATTTCAAATTGCTTCTTTGGCCTAGCTGAAAATCTACCAAAAATCTATAGATCTATTAAATGTTAATAGTTTCTTTAATGGCTTATTATCCTTTATAGATCATGTTGTGCAACAGAAATTTATATCAAACTCTTCAAGACGAATCTTTATCTCTACTGCAACTCCTGAGCAATTGATTAATCAATTGTAAATCTATGTCCCAGAAGTTGATCTAGCTATAACTAAGTTAGATTGGTCAACCAAAGAATGCAGGAAAAAGGTCAGATTAGATCTATCTCTATAAAACTTTCTTATTTTATAGTTTTACTCACAATATTTTATTTTTTATATTTATGTGTTTTCAAGTTTTTCTTTATAGCAGTTCCCATTTCAGGTGATGTCTTCTATACTTTTCCTATTTAACTCAAGACACTGGGGATAATGTCTGATTCTAGTTTAGGGTGGTATAGTTGACAAAAAAACAAGAAAAAACAAAAAAAAAAATTACCTTTTTGCTGTTATTAAAACTATTTGACAAAGCAACTAGGTCATAGATAGAAGAGTAAGGAGTAAGTTTGCTCTTGAGATACATCATAGTAGATAATATAACATTTAGTCTTGATTTTTGAATTTTCTATTTGTTTCATCATACAATTCTTTTTGAATTATTGGTAATTGAAAACTGTTTAGTCGTTGGAAATAAATGCTCAGTACCAAATTAATATTTATAATTACCTCATTTTAACTAACCTAGCAAGTCTAGTAAAACTTAGAATTAACTATTATAGTGGCAAAAATGGTCGATCCACAGAGATTAAATTTTAGATTAGTTGTTAAGTACCAAAATTATCATAACCTAATTTTATCCAGGCATCAAAACTAAATGAATTTAAAATAAAATAAATAAATATAAAGATAAAAGAATTACATAAATAAAATATGAAAATTATTATGCACTAATGTACAAAGGACATGATTTCCCATAATTATTCCTAAATTCATCAAATTAAGCAATTATTAGACTATTTCCACTAAATTCACTAATCATGGACCTAATCTAACCTCATTCCCTCTCTCGAGTGTCGAATGAGATAATATGCCTAAGTACCCAAGTTGATATCTTTATCTAACCCGGTTCCCTAAGCACTCATTAAATCTAGTCTTTAAGAACTTCCTAATTTGATTATCTAAGTGTTGATTTCCTCTCGGTCTCACAACAACCTAAACTATGTTTTTCAATTCTAGTTTATGAAATCAAACTCTCTCAAGTATCAAAATCACAACCTAAGTTCAACTAATTCATTAGCCACATAAATTAGAGGCAACAAGCAAGGAGAAACATAAATGAATTGACAATAGAAAATAAGCCAACAATTAACAAAATAAGTAAAACAAAGTATAAAAAAGGTACATCAAATCCTAAGATAGAGAATCAATCCAAGCATAGTAAAATCCATGGCTAATCTTATAAAGAATTTCAATATTCCAAAAAAATTATACAATATGCCCAATACAAAATTCAAATGAGATTAGGGTGAGAAAGAAGAAGAGAAAACTCTTTTGTGGAGGTAAAACTTTAAGCCTTCAATATCTTCAAGTATCTCTCTTAAATATCCTCTCCAAATTTCAGCTCCAAAGCTCTTTCTCTCTAGGATTTTTAGTTCTCAAAGTTGGCCTCCTCTTCCAACTCTCTACACTTGAAATGGAGGCTAAAATATGTATTTAAAGGGCACTAAGATAACCTAAGAAAGGGAGAAATCTAACCATCCATTAGTATTAGATCAAGGGCCAAAAATAGCCCTTAAAGTTGGCCAAAAACGAGTGGACACGTGGCTGCAAAATAGAGAAAATTCGGCTTGTGCACGTGCTGAAATCGCACTGGCACCACGGTGCCTGTTTCTGGCACCGCGACGCCAGCGTTCTAGTTCTGAGGCACCACGGTACCCTTTTTGAGTACCGCGGCGCCTAGCTGCTGGTCCAATTGAGCTTTTTAGCTTAATTCGATACTCCGGGCCTCATTTCGGCTATTAATAGCTTCATAAATTCTCCTTTTAGTGCCAAATATACACTAAGCCTCAATTCCTTATTTTCTACAATAAAAACACAAAATAATATTAAAACAACACAAATGCTTGAGAACTTACAATTATTTGAACTTGGAGAATACTTGATTTGTGAGTAAGATACACACTCATCAATTATTCAAATTTACGCATTCTCACATTATGTTCATATGCTTATGTAGCAAGTGTTTATAAACCATCCTCAGCACATACACACTTTGACATATGATTGTGAGTTATAATTTGAACTGCTATGATACTCAAGTTCTTCTTTTTCATCAAAGGTAGCAAATAAGGAAAGGGCTAATTTTGAATTTAAAAAAAGGTACATATAAAAAAAAAAATCGTAGATGAGTTTGGGTTTGTAGCCTCCTCAACTTGAGCAATTAAGCCCGAAAAGTTGTCTTAACATCTAATACCCTAAGGCCAACTGGTTTGGGAGTTATTGTCCCAAAGCTCATTACGAGAGTTTAGGAGAAAGCTTAAGAAAATTAGACATTGCACTATCTATACTCTTTTTTTTTTTTTTTTTACTAAAAGCATCTGTAACCTGAGTTATTAAGCTTGTAGGGGTGTCTTAACATCTAATACCCTGAGGCCAATTGCTCTGTAAGTCATTAGCCTAAAGCTCACTATATAGGTCAAAGATGTCTTATTTATAATTTTCTGTTTAAAGCTAAAAAAGAAAAAGGAAAGAAAAAAAAAGAATTGCCCTATACTCAAAGAAGCTAGCCTCAGTGAAATATTAGAACTTATTTTATATTTTTCAATCAAACTCCATGATTATATGTTGTTACATGAATATAATAAAGAAGGTTTATTAATATTTTGACTTTGGAATATATGATACATAAAAAATTAAGAGTATGTTTATTTGGATAAATCAAAGAGAGAAAAAGTGATGATTACTTTGGAGGGAAATTTTGTTAATCATTTTTAAGTAATGAGACTAGAGACTAGCAATAAACTGGTTGAGAGATGTGATGAATATATAATTGTATACATTTATTAAGGAATTATATTATCATTACATACTTAGAGTTAACTTCCTACTACAATATGTGGTTAAGATGAGTGGATCCAGAACCTTCTTTTACTATAACCACACACTTTATTTAATTATTTTACATGACTTGAGCACTCTAGTAATTATTTTATATGACTTAGAGCACTCTAGATAATTCTAGATATGTTTAGCATATCCTCAATAGATTATACATTTGCGAATAAGCGGTAAGTTTTGGCATCAAGGCCTATTTGTCTTACTGCTGCAATAGCCGATATAGCTCCAACCATTGAGAAAACAACTGCTATTAAGGCATTAAACCAGAATATGAGTCTTTTTCTTGAAGGCTTGAACGTCATGTTGTAAAACACCACAGGCAAGATAAAGTCAAGAGGTATGTAACCAAAAGATCCGATAAGTGCATTGATATCCCCAAAGAACGGTAACATTGCTGCTAAGGTGGTGGCTATGATGACCATGAACGAGCGAGAGATTAGCCTCGGGATAATGTTGCGAGTAGAAAACTCCCCGCTTGAGGGGTCTCCAAATGTTCTCTCAAGAACTTCATTTGTTGGTTGTAGGTAAGCCTGTAAATAAAACAATATTGTCTTTCATCGATAAAGAAGTGTTGTTTTTCGAGTAAATTACGGATACCACTTTGTCTATCAAATTCTATCATGATAATTGACTAATTGTCATTTCTCAATCGGCCAACCTTCAAAAATTTTCAGTTACTAAGTAGACGTACAAAGTTCCATATCAAAGTTTTAGTTACTTAACATGCAGTTATTGACTCAACCCTTTTAAATAAAAGAATACCTAACAACTTTAGTCATTAGACTTACGGTCTAACTAATTGAAAATATCAATGCTATAAGTAGCCGCTTGTCTATTAATAGATGTATCAAACCAACTATCAAAATTTATGTGAGTTCTACACTTTCTATTAATATGGGGTGCTAACACATGTAATTTAGCTTTTCTCAATAAAAAGATGACAAGTTGGTTTTTGTGTTCAAAACTTTGTGGACAACCCGATAAGTATAGTATAGGCCAATTTTTCATTACTTACCACGCCAACAGCTGATAATTGCATTATGGTGAAAATGTTGGTCATGAAGAAGAACCATTTTGGGACCAAAGGTTTGCCATCTTTCAAGAAATTGCTAAGGATTAGGCCTTCAGCTTCGTTACCAAATGCCCAATAACCAGAGATAGCAACACTAAAGAATGTCACCGATACCACAGTGTAGCAAATAGAAAGACCCTTTAACATTTTTCCCTTCACTGGTGGTGCTAATGTTGCCTGTCACCCAACCCAATTTGACAAAGGCAAAAGCTAATTTAGATCTAATTAATACTAGTTTTGTTCTTGAAAATATTCTCTTAATATGAAAAAATAGAAAGAGATGTGATTTTTTTTTTTTTAATCTAACCTGAATTTCTGGGATGATACCATTACCAAACGTCGAGGCAATGAGGGCAATGGCATTGAATATTCCAAAGACGCAGCTCTCAGTGTCGCCATTAATGGAGTAATCCTTCTTCGGATCTTTTGATGAATTTCCTGACAACCAAATTTTCATAAGGTGGCGCATTGAAGAAAATATAAATATTTCATTTTAGACAAATTTATCATAGACATGGGTTGGGTCTTTTATGTAAGTTAGATTAGAAACACAACCAATATAAGCAGAACCGGCGGTGGCACAGAGACTGTAGGCAAGGCACAAAAGCAGGGAGACCAAGTTGATATGCCTCAGAGAGTGAAAAGATGGAATTTGAGCCAAAATCAGCATGAAGCATCCAAATATTATCACAAACTCATAAAGCTTCATTTCCCCATTTGGGTTTGACAATAAATAAATTGCCTGCATACTCCATCCATTGGAAAAATATGTCTCTATTTATTAAGGTTGTCTCTCAAAATCCTCACTAGATATATATATATTTTTTTTTCTTTTGTTGTTTTGTTTAAAAAGAAAAAAGGTTCAGAATTCACTTTACTTACCTTCATACATTGTCCTCCTAGAAGGGTAGCGCCAACAACAGCACCATAGCAAACCATGAACTGAATAGGGCCCACGTAATAACGACCCCATTTAGGCCCTGCCAGCCGCATACAATTTGTTAGTCGTAAGAATTCAATCAACTTTTAATAACAGAATTCATCTACTTGCTCTATTTCTAATTCCTTTTAGTTAATTTTTTTTAATAAAGACAATGTCCCAATGGTAATGATTTTTCCACGAATGTTTTTATGATTATCATGTTAGATTCATCATTTTAATTCGTTGAATGAAAAATTTTAAGAGCATCTCATATCTCTCTCTTTAGAAATATATACTAATAGGATTAGGACATAGTTTCGTTCATGGACTAGTCCTGTCACACTGTTTTGCCAATACGCAACATATTTTTCTCAACTCATATTATAGAAATTCATTCTGAATGAGCAAAATCATGTAATAGGACCATATCCAAAACTATACTTACATATATAGACACATTATTGATTAGCAAGTAAAAGTTCGTAAACAACTTGTGCGTCTTACAATTATATGAATAAATGATGATAACAATTGTCTCTCTCTTCTTTTAAGATTCTACTCCGAAAACTCATGTGAATGTTATTGTACCAGGTTTAGCGTGATGGTAGCAAACTAGTGGTAAAACCACTTTGAAATCAATGATTTAAATAGGGGTTTTTAAAAAATCCAAGCCTAAATCTAAAAATTTGAACAATTCCGGATAGGTTGGAATTTTTGAAACATCCTAGATTTATTTAAAATAATAACACTTCTTAAAAGGTTATAGAAAAAGGTAATTTTTAAAAGTTCGGTATTTTTTAAAGGCACTAGGGGTAACTATCAAGTTGTTTGCAATGTTTGGGATAACCAAGAGTCAGTTGAGGTAATTAGTCTAATTACCTCAAGTTACTTGACCAATTATCATAAGTATCTCATCAATTAGTAAAGTGATATTTTTCTAAATACTTTGAAAGTGATAGTTTTCTAAATAATTTGGCATTTTTCAAAAACTTTGAAAATCAAGATTTTTATTTTTTTTAAAAAGCTTTACCACATAAATTCAAATTTCTCTCATTTAAATATGATGGCATTCATTTCAAAATAAAAAAAAATGATGTCCTTCCCTTCCACGTGGGCCAAGATCAGGACAGAGGGACTTTTAGCAAAGCCGAATTATGGCCCCTTAAAGCAAATGTTCGTATTTTTAAAATGTTTAACGAAATGACCGAATTTAACTCTTGATAATTTTATTTATCCAATGTAAAAATTGATCTACTCCATAAAAATGATATAGTTAGTGTATCTATCGAATCCAAACGAAAAAACAAAAACAAAAAAAAAAACCAAAAAAAAAAAAAACAAACAAACTGATATGATCAATAATATGATATCAAGCCTATTTTCTAGTTTAAGATTTTTCTAGGTGTATTTAATGTCCTTGATCTGAATGGTTATACAACAAGGAACTTTGTGAATATAATTGAGGTGGAATACTCATATAAAAGGCAAGTTGGACTACTTGTCTAATGAAAAATAAAACTATCTTGCATTTGTTATGCATTTATATTTGATGATTATTATTAATATGATGAGTGTTTTACTAATTTGTATTTATTATTGGGCTGTGAGTGAGTTATTCTAATAATTATTAATTTTTTTAACTTGTAGGTATTTTTTCTTGTGTCTATCTATATTTTTTTTAGACGTTGGATCATTATTTAACTACTATGATAATTTGAGTAGTTAGAAAAAGAAAGTAATAACAATAAATTCATATTATTTAATGCTCTCTCGTCCTATTTTTTTAACATGAAAAGACGTGCATGATGAATTTTAATTAGGCAAAATAATATCTATGGGTAAAAGAAAAATACCTACTGGATTAGTCCTCGTTGTATATATATATAGTCTCTCAACCCTCGGAAGGAAGGAAGCTAAAAGCCCATGGTCTTTTATTTTAAAAACAAAATGTGTACACCTATTATAATTTGTTATCTATAAGCATTTATTTTTAATTGATTATTTTTTTAAAAAAAAGAGAAAATATTAAAAATTGAAATCAGTGGCGGACCCAGGATTATTATTCAAGGGGACATAACATAAAAATTTTGTACAAAATCAAAACACAAAAAATACAAGTCAAATAGGAGGTTGGGGATTTAAATGCCAAAAAATAAAGATTCGGGACCTAAATGCCAAAAGTACTAAAGATCGAGGACTTTCATTGCCAATTATCCAAACTATAACTAAATAAGTGCAAAGTTGAAGTGTAGGGGGGCATATCTATAAATTTACAAAAGGCTAATTAAAAAATCACAAAAAAACAAAATTTGAGGGGGGCACTTGCCCACCTTTGCGGTGATGTGCATCCGCCTTTGTTTATTATCTATTAGTGCATTATATTATGCATGTAAAGTGTATAAATATAGCTATATTCATGAAATAAATTAATTAATATAAAAAAATTAATTAAATAATACTACTACAAAATATAGTATCTATGTCACTTTTATCGTCACTTTCCCCAAAAAATGACATGGAAGAGAAACAACGTCGTTTGCAAGACAAACAACATTATAAATAAATAAAAAATTATCTATCACGTCACTTTTTTAAAATAGACGTGATAATAGACGTGATAGGCATGTTTATCACATCGCTTACTGATGAAGCGGCGTGGTATCTAATTTTTATTTTTAAAAAATCATAAAATAAAATGGTTAACTATCACGTCACGTTTTAAAAAAAAGACATAAACATGTTTATCATGTCAGCATCCAATTTTTTTGTATAAAAAAAAATCATAAGATAAAAAGAAAATGGTGCCCTAGCTCTTCTATTTTATCTCTTCAGCCACCACCATCTATAGCCATCTCTCTCATGCTCTCTATTCTCTCTCGATGAAGGATCTCAAGGCCAAGCTTGCTCTCCTCCATGTAGCCATGGTCACAAGAGATGGCCCCATCATGTTCTCCGCTCCGTCATCGAAGTTTTTCAGTCCTCTTATTCTCCTCGTAGCCATGCCGCTCGCAACTCTCCTCTCTTCTTTTGCCGATCCTCACCCTCCTCTCATCCTCCGCTGCTTTGACTCCCCTTCAAGGACATTTGTCTCCGATCCTCTGATGGCGTCTGCCTCCATGCCCGGTTAGTCAAACTATCGAGTCTTTGTGTTCCATATAAAACATTTTTTATTTTGCTTTTATTTTGTGGTGACAAATTGTATAGCTAGTTTGTATCATTGATTAGTAATGTGACATACATACTATGCAACGAAAAATCGCTTTGAAAGAAATTGACATTGCATTTGTATGTCTCTTAAATCTCTACCGATCTTTTTTTTTTTCTTTTTCTTTTTTTATGGTAATAGAGCTCTTTTTTTTAAAAAAAATTTGCATAGGTGCTAAAATAATCTGGTTAGAATGAGTTTTCTGGAAAGGCATAATTGGGTGTTGATGGCAATCAGTGAGTATAGACTAGCAAAAGCTTTTATATATATATATATGGTATTTTTTTTTTACCTATCGATATGTTTTTCTTTTTTTTTTCTGCCGTTAGATCATATAATATAACAGTTATCATAATTTGAATAGTCGGAAAAAATCAAAAAACATACATTATTTAATATTTTTCTCTATCTATTTTTTGCTATAAAATGACGTGTGTGACCAATTTTAATTATCCAAAACACTACTTTTTACCATAAAATAATATGTGTGAAATTGGTCGAAATAATGCCTATACATAGGTAAAAAAATACCAACTGGATTAATGCCCATTATATATATTCTTTGTTCTTAGCTTTCCCTTTTGCGTTTTATTCCTTTTCTAAGGTACTAATCAATGAGTCATTAACTATTTTTTCTGGTGATTATTTATTATCAATCACTAACAGGATATTACTCATTAAATTATCTATATCACTATTATGCACTACTACAAAAATACGATTAAGTGACTGATGCTGGAAAGGCTTAGACGACAAGTTTTAGAAACAGCGTCGTCTCAAAATGTGAGGGTGACACCACTGGCTTTGAGCGACGGGGTTCCTTTATTACTGTTATTTTTTGTTGTCTCCTAAAACTACAAACCCTTTCCTCTCTCGTCTCTCTCTTTTTTTCATATGCCGCCATAGCCTTTCTGGGCTCTCCTTCTCCTTCCTATCTTCACATCTTCGCTTGCTTGTGCTCTGTAAGACTATAACGCTACAGAAGATATCAAGAACTATCGACAGACCAGATGGCTTCGTGTCCTAAACTGTAAAAAGATTTGAGGCTTCTCTGTTCGGTTCGAAATCTCGCCGCCACTTCGGGATATTCGACGGTGGTGCTCTCAAAAGCTCTGCCTTCTGCGTCTATGGTCCTTCACCTTTAGCCCCTTTAGAAGGTTAGCCCCGAATTTGACATAATTACTTAATTAATTCCTTATATTTCTATTAGTTTGCTATTTATTAATTATTGAATTTCAATCTTATATCACTAACTTTCATCCTATAGAAGTTAGGTTTTTTGTGTTTTTTTTTTTTTTTGGTTTCTTCGGGTTATTGGGAACCTACTCTGACTACTAGTGAAACTAAGAGTCGTTCGTCAAAACCAGGTCTGCTTCTTATCTTTTTCTTCATCTACGATAATTTGTGGACTATACTTGTTTGTTCTTGTATAATTGCTATAATAATTGACTATTGTACTGAAATTGCTTACTAGTCTAGAGCTGTAAATATGAGTCGCCCGGCCTAGCCCGACCCGGCTCGTAGGGGCCAAAAGAGAAATTCGGGCCGGGCCGGCCCATGAATAGTAGGGGCCGGTCCGGGCCGGCCCGAAAGTCTAAAAAGAAGGCCCGGCTCGGCCCTATAGCCCGATGATTATAGACCGGGGCGGGCCGGCCCGGTACTATGTTATTAAAGTATTACTATTTTTAATATTAATTACAAAAAACGACAAAAAATATATATTTTTTTTAAAAAAATTTGACAACCGGGCCGAGTCAGGCCGGCCCGACGGGCTCACTACCTCAGCCCAGCCCGACCGGGCCGATTCCGGGCCAAATTTACGGGCCGTGGGCTGGCCCGTTTGGCCCGGCCCATATTTACACCTCTACTTACTACTAATCTTGTATTATTAATTCTATGTTCCTTTTCAATATATAATTTGGTATAACTCTTTATAGATGATTACCAGATATATTTATCTTAGGTTTTGTATCTTAGAAAGAACTCTAGTAGATATTAAATCCACTTTGTTTCTTATAATGTGATGCACTATTTTTTGTTTTTTTCGGGAAACTTGCAACTTTATATTTGATAGAAATTATGTAAAAAGGAGAGATTGTATGATATTGGTGAAAAAAAGACTTGTTGTTTCTTTAAAGAACGACAAAGTGTTTGGCAATAAATTTCCAAACTACATGTCGTTTTTAGCAAAATGACTGTTTTTTTTTTTTTAATTGTCACTTTAGACAACGGTTATTTAAAAAAACGGTCATCTAAAGTATCCCTTAAATTGCCAAAATGGCCTTTATGTCTATGTAAGATGACAGGTATTGCATGACTTGGATGAGGGTTCAAAAACTGTCATCTAAACCCCCAATGAATAAATAATAGTCACTTAAGACGGTGGTTCAACTTTTAGACGATGGTTGTAAGGGAGTTTATTATAGTAGTGACAATTATAGAAACCATTCTATTAATTGGCACTTTAATAGTGCAAAAGTACCACTAGTTTTTAGTTCAGTGATATTGGATTAAATAGTAGTAGTTGATAATTATTAAGCATCTAGTCAGCACCTTATAGAAGAGTCAAAGTCAAAGCTAGTCAACTCTATTAAGAGCTAGTTTGAGTTTGTTAGTCTGTTAAGAGCTACCAAGCTTTTAGCTCAACTTGTATTAATCAGTTGTAATTAGCTATAAAAAGGTTCTAGTGTAATATTAATTAGTATATATATATATAGAGTATAATCTCAGATTAGTTAATCTGAGAGCTCTATTACCCAAAAAAAAAAATATCTAAGAGCTTAATTGATTCAAGATTTTTATCTTTCCAATCTCGTTATACACACTTTGGCATAACATTGAACAATTGGATAAAATAACATACCTAGTTTTAAGTACTAGCTCTCACTACATATCTAACTTGTAGTTCTTGTGAATTTATTCGGGGTAAGTTCTTGTTGATATATTCAGGGCAACTGAAGAGAAGATAAGAAGAGAATTGTACATCGGTTATTATCCAATGAATTATGCTATTAACTAATCCAATCTAATATATATTGGATTTTAGACTTTAGAATCTAATCCAATTTAATCATGTGTTTAAATCCAATCTAATTATAATTGGATCGGTTTGGATTAGATCATCGGTTTGCTTTTGGACTTAGGCCTGACTCTAAGTCCTTTCCTTCCATTTGGAAAAAAAAAAAAACGTTGAGGTGCAAGAGGTGGTAATGTTGAGAGTAATACTTGTTATACTTAGAACAAGATAAGTTAGATGTTAGAGAATATAAGATTTTAGTGTGGTGCGTGATAAATGTTAGTGCTAATATAATATAAAAATAACATGTAATAAAGTAAAATACATATATTTTAAGTGTATATGTATATACTAGATTTGATCTATTATTACTTGATTTTAAAAACTTTTATCTAATCCAATCTAATCAACTATAAGGTTTGTAAATTTTGTATCTAATCCAATCCACTCCAATAAATGTTAGATATCCAATCTTTTTAGACTAGATTGGATTAAATTGGTCGGTTATCAAATTATATTGGGATGTATACAGAAATGCCCCATTTTTTTGGGTTCCCTTAAATACATATCACATTTTCATATTATTAACAAGAAAAATTATCACTAAAATACTCTCTATTTTTAAAAATTGTGAAAAAAACTTGTGTTTTTGAAAATTAAAAATAAGTACTTTCTATTTTAGATAAATTATTACTAAAATACATTCTGTTTTAAGAAGTGTGAAAAAAAAACATGGGTATTTTTAAAACTTCAACATAAATACCTTCTATTTGAATTATCATATTATTTGTTATCTTTGACTTCAAAATATTTAGTAAAATTAATATTTTACCCCTAATTATATTATTTTAAGGTACACACCACGCTTAAAAATGAAAGAAAAGAGAATCTGTGTGGTTTAAAATCTCTTAATAATAATAATAATAATAATTAATAATAATAATAATAAACACTCCCTCTATAGTTGCGGCAAACTCCCAAAAAGAAAAAAAAATTAAAATTTTAGAAATTTCGAAAGTGACAGGGAAAAAAAAAACATCTTCCCTCCACAGTTGTAGCACAAATCTAGAAATGAAAAAAAAAATTAAAAATTTTCTAAAATTTCAGAAGTAACAAAAATTTGTGAAACTTTTAGATTTTTCTTTTTTGGATTTGTGCTGCAACTATGGAGGGAAGAGGTTTTTTTTTTTTTTTCAAAGAGGTTTTAAATCATATGTATTCTCTCTACCTTTATTTTCAAGTGTGATATGTGACTTAAAATAATATTATAAGGGGTAAAATGTTATTTTTACTAGTTTTTTTTTGAAGCCTTTCACTAGTCAAAGATAGCAAATAATATGATAATTCAAATAGAAGGTATTTATTTTAAATTTTTAATAATAAAAGAGTTTTTTCTACACTTTTTTTAAATAAAGGGTATTTTAGTGATAATTTTTTTTTAAATAAAATGTATTTATTTTGAATTTCCAAAAGCACAATTTTTTAATCACACTTTTTCAAAAAGAGGGTATTTTAGTAATAATTTGCCTATGAACAAATGTATCCCTTATTCAGTGATATATTTCATTTGTACCAAATTTACCCCTTCAGGTATGGAAACCGCAATCACCAAAAAGGACGCCTTATGTGTCAACCTCACTGCAGTACGATATCGTCCGACTCCACCACCACCCTCACCATCGACACCTCGATCCATTTCACGCACATAAGATGGATGAGCCCTCGTGTTTCGTCGAGACCACACCGAAGGAGCTTTTCACCTTATTCCACGACATGGCGCTGATGCGTCGTATGGAGATCGATTGCCGCCAACCAGTTCTGCAAGGCCAAGCTAATCCGAGTGTTTTGCCACCTCTACGACGGTGGAAGCCGCAATCAGATTGATCTTTCTTGGGCTTTGCTTTTTATTTATTTATTTGTTTATAAATTTAGTTTTGATTTGGGTGTTTTATATACAGATTGTATGCGGCGGAGTGTAGAGCAGCAAGGAATCCGGTGTATTACAAGCGTCGTGATTATGTCGTGGCTTGAAGAGGAGACTGAACGTGATGAAGTGATAAAGTTTTAGATTTATTCTAAATAAATTAGTTTGGGCGCGTGTACAGTAGGGGTGCCCCTACGTAGGGCCCTGTCTATTCACCGTTGGATGGGAATCTGTATATAAATAGATTCTCTACAGATTCCCGTTATTCCCCACAGATTCCCATCCAACGATAATTAAGGCATGGCCCTACGTAGGATGCCCTTACCGTAGCCATCCCCAATTAGTTTTATTCAATTAAACAACATTATCTTAGATAGATCGGCTGGTAGAGCAGATTGCTTTCTACCTTGTGTCGTGGGTTCAATTCCCACATCGGTATTTTTTAATAAATATACATAATACAATACTTTTTTTCCATGCATTTGGATATTTTGAACTACGGTAAATAAAATATATCATGCATGGTAAATAACTTTTATACTCTGTCAAATTATTTATATATATTGGTAAATAAATTATATATAAATATTGGTATATTAATTATTACTATGTACACTAATAAATGAATTATATATTATGGTAAATAAAAAATATATACCAATAAATGAATTATATACTATGATAAATTAATTATATACACCGGTAAATACACCGATAAATGAATTATATACTATGATAAATGAATTATATATATTGGTATATTAATTATATACACTGGTAAATAAAAAATTTATACCAATAATTGAATTATATACTATAGTAAATAAAAAATATATACCAATAAATGAATTACATACCATGGTAAATGAATTATATATGTTGATAAATTAATTATACACATGAATATATTAACTTATATAGGGTATAATAATAAATTATAATCATTAAAATTTAAAAGATGATATTTTTATCAATAAAATAAAAATGAGATATTCATTAACACAGCTTTAAAAATGTGCCACGTGGTGTAATTTTCTCGATTAATTATATTAGATTATTTGTAAACCCCTAGAAGTAAGCATATTAGACTTGTCTTTGTGAGTTTGTTGAGACTGACATGTCATCTTGCTTTTAAGTATTATATATTCAACATTTTATAGATATTAATGCCGACTTTTACTGTTGTTGTAAATGTTATTGTAGAAAGTAAGTCTGTTACTACCCATTTATTTACTTTCTCCGTACCTCACTTTTAGCAAATTCTTTAATTACTAAAAAGACACTGAAATATAATTACTTTTTAGTACATAAATTACTTTTAAAAAAAATTAACCACACTTTTTTCTAAATATACAATTCGTCTTGAACCCTAATTTTCGTCATGATTCTCAAAAAAATTCTTTTTCGCTCTATCCGAGTATTATTTGATTTGAGCATTAATTCATATATAAGTTGGCCATTGTAAATATCTATTAGTATACTGGCCATAGGCTTATGAATGATTTGAGGATATAATAAATTTTGAATTTTTTCCCTTCTCGTAAAGAGTATAAGCATATCCAATAGAACGTTGCAGAACACATGGAAGCTCCATTAATTGCATTAATTGATTGGAATGAAGGTGTTTCTTTTTTTTTTTTTTCCTAATCATTTTTTTATTTTAAAGGGATATTGGTATATCAATAATAAAAAGGGTAAGAATAATGAATCAATGAAAGAGAAGAAAAAAGTAGAGAGGAGGGATGCGTAAGAATGTGATAGAAAAGACATAAAAAAGATGAGGTGTAAAAAGAACAAACAAAATTAGATTTAAGAACAATCTTGGAAAGAGCAGGAGAAAGTATGAATTAAATCTAAAATTTTAATTAAAAGTGTGTTTCGGATTTAGTATGATGAGAATAAGACAGAAGGCTGTTATAAAATGAGTTCACACTGTATTATTAACCCACTTAGTTAATATATTTTTACTTTTATATTTATCTTAGCTGGCTTCTTATTTTAGGTACCATTCTGGTATCAAAGTTGAAGATCGTGTAAAAGAGAAAATTAGACCTATCTATTACTTTTTTAGAAAAGAATTGCAAATTTATGGTGGACTTAGTTTTTTTAGTTCATGTATTTTTTTAGAAAAATATCATTTTTTAAAAAGTAACTAGTAATTAGTAACCAATTTTCGAATACTAGTAATTAGTAATAAATGTATTTATAACTAGTATATAACTTATAATTAGTAACTAATTTTCAAACACTGGTAACTATCAATCATTTTTTAAAATGATTTTTTTCTAGAAAATTTTAGAAAGTGATATTTTTCTAAAAAAACTGATCCATTGAATTTTTGTACTTTATTTAGGTAAAAATGTTAGAATCCTCTGTAAAACAGATCTAGATAAATTATTTTATTTTTGTATTTATGATAAACAATATTTAATATATGTGACTTAAAAGCAGATATCTAACATTTATAATATAATCACATGATTTTCTAACACATTCATGTACCTTTTTTTTTTTTTTTTGGGTATTTACTTTACCTAAAATGTCGTGAGCCATGTCTCTGAACCGCAGATGGCGACAACCCAATTCAGCATGGTGCTCAAGAACCAAAGAGATCAAATTGTTAGAATAGAAAGTCAAAAATATTCCGATCACCAAACACAGAATCCCAGCCGTCCAGCCCAGAAAAGCAAAAGCATATGGGAGAGTTAATAGAGATGGGTCCACTGTTGAAGTCGTCAAGTGATATCCACAGTGCACCCATGATCCTGCAAATCATCATGTATTCATTTTCAAAAATCAAATTAATTATTATAGAAAAACAAAATTTGGGTTTGCGTTATTTTTTATAAAAATAAAAATAAACTGGCTTTCCTTTTGTTTTTGATTTTTAATAATTTATAAGGGATAATATAAGAAAAAATAATAATAATACTTGGGGTCTCAATTATTGTACTAAATTTTTAATATCGTCACATGTGATAAATATATTGAAACTTAGTATAAAAATATTTAATATCATTCACTAATTAAATGACAATAACTCATTTATGTTGNATATCAAATTAAACATTTAATTTGAGGTTTCTTATCAAATAAATCCGGGTCCACAAATTTAGTAAATTTGAAACTTTAGTTTCTTGAAAAAGATAGCTTTACCATTTTAACTCATAAAAACATGTATTAAAAATAATAATAATCAAAACTTATTATTATTATCTTTGTCTTTTTTTTCATTAAAAAAAAAAAGAAACTATTTTAAGTCAAAATAATAGCTATTAAAAATAAAATGAGTTTCAAACATTCAAAACAATTAAAAAAATTAGAAGGACTAAAGTTAATAAAAATTCCCGTTTTTTCAAGAGTTAAAATTATTCAAAACAATTAAAATGAAAAAGAAAAAGAAGAGAATGACAAAAATTTAAAAAGGAAATCGTGTTTCTTTCTTTATTTTTTAAGTCATTTCAGGTAAAAATAATAATTATTGAAAACAAAAAGAGTTTAAATTATTCAAAATAATTAAAACTTAAAAAAATGACAAAGTTAAAAAAAATCCATTTTTCCTTTATTTTAAGTGCTTTCAATTATTCAAACCATTTTATTCGTAATAATTTTAATTTACTATGTTTTATGAGTTTTGGGGAAAAAGTGTTTTTTAAATAATAAGGTTTCAATTTTGACAAAATTTATGGCCCATCCTATTTGATAAGAAAATGCAAATTGATTTTAATTTGATATAAATGAAAATGCAAATTTTCTTTTTTTTTTTTTTTTGACAAAACACTATGGGTATGCAATTTTTTATTTTATTTTTATATTATCCCTAATTTAAAGTTAAAAAAAAACAAATACTAATTTACAAAATATATGTTACTAATTTACAAAATATATGTTACTAATTTACAAAATATATGTATTCATTATCTATAAATAGTGTTGTACCGCATAGAATGATAGTTAATTAGAATGCGACATTATCACTTTCTATCAATAACTACATAAAAGTGATATAGCCAAACGGTAGTCATGATCCGAAGGAAGAAGAAAACAAATATGAGAACAAATATTACTTGATCAATACACCAACTGGATTCAAAAATATGTGATCATAATAAGGAAAGTGATCATATGCATATATATAATATGAACATTATTACCTTTGGATTTAAGAACAAAAAGAGCACCAGCATCACGTTGTTCATCTTCTTGAAGAATATCATGAGTTTCTCGGGCAATGACTTTCGCACCTTCTTCCACATCTACTCTTGCCGACTCTGGCGAAACCGTTCCCATCTCTTTTTCCGATCTAATCTCTTTTTCTCTTTTCGACTCTTTTGTGGGAGAAATAGTGACAATATATACATAGTTTTTTCCTTTTTGATAACTATTATATGCAGTTAGTATAACTGATACCACACTATCCGATGACAATAGTTTTATTGGAATTGCTATATAATATAAATGTTGATATGGTTTGGTTAAATCTCATTTTCAAATCTATACTTAAATAGCTACGTTTGTTTAGGTCAGGGTGCATATATAAACCACTTTCTTTCACCAAGCAAAGGTATTGTTAATTATACAATAATGATGTGGAAGATTATTTTTCATTTGTGGTTGATGCATAATTGTACAGGATTTTTGATTAAAATAAAATAAAATTCTACGGGCTTCAGCATCTTAACTGTCTACATCCATGTAGTTCTAGGTTTGTCAATTCAATAAGAATAAACAAGGTTACAAACTTAAGCTTCAGCTCCTTTTTTGTTTATTTTTTCTATTTGAATTATCAAATGACTACAATGTGCCTCTCAGGTCTAAATCACTCCTCCAATAAGGAGTACCTACATGCCTACTGCTAGGTTTCCTATAGTAGGTGGCCTGTAGCTCTATGGGATTGGGCAGCTGTGGCTTTATTTTATAAATTAATAAGATTAGTTAATCATTATTAAATGCGTATATAAGGAGAAAATCTAGCAGAAAACTATAGAGAATAGAAGAAGACTGTCTTTCCATTCGACTGTCTTACTATTCTTCATAGAATCAAAACTTTCTATGTAGAACTAAACCTTGTAATTTTACGTGTTAAAATTATTGTAAGTTCATAAAAGTGTGAATTAGAGAAAGTTATTCTTAAGCCCACTCATCTAGTCCTTTGGTGTTGAAGGCCTGAATTGGAAGATCGTGATTTAGAAGACAGAAAAGTCACGATCCATAATAGGCTTTAAGAGGTACAATATCTCCTTATTATTTGTATTTTCTGTTTTACATAATTAAAACTATGGACTCATATAGTCAAATAGTTTTGTCAAAATTTTTGAATATTTATAGACTAACTATCCACTGCAAATTTGATTTTTAAAACCAACATCGTCCTCCACGAAATATGCAGTCCCAGTCCCTCCACGAAATATGCAGTCCCAGTCCCATAAAATAAGCGCGCAGCAACAAAAAAGCAAAAGCTAGTTCATATCGTCATCAAAATAGTCGAGTCATCAAAATAAGCATCATCTTATTTAAAACGAAAGTGTCACAACCAGAACTCAAAAGCCGTGACTCTTATAATTTTAAGTGAAAATAAAATAAAATATTAATTTTTCAAAAATCAGGATAAATTGAATATTAGATAATTTCGTTTTGATCCTCAAATTATTATGAGTTCCATAATATTTATAAACCTTATTAGTTTTTAATTATTTAAGAAAAATACCCAATAAAGTTCAAGAAAATTTCTAACTATCTTATTTGAATATTTGTTAAAAAATCATAAATTTTCATAAATTGAGTTCAACTAAAAAGGTTAGTCTAATGTCTAAAATAATTTACAAGGAGTCAAGTTCTCAAGTTGATAACAAAGTGGTCCTCATACATCCACTTAGTAGATTTACTAAATCGTGGCTAAATAATTAAACAAAGAAAGAAAATTAGCAGAGTATAGACACCCACCAGGGAATAGGAGTAGGAATGCAACTACACGCTACACAACTTGTCAAATCAGCAGAACGACTACCTCAAATAGTTAAGCACCTGAAAGTAGAAGAAGTAGGGGGAGTGAGCATTCACATGCTCCGTAGAAATTTAATTACCTTTTTGAATAGATGCAATTTTACCAAACCTGCATGGTTAATGCCTTTTTCAAAATTTTTTTATAAACCAAGTTTATAAAATCAATCGGTATCCAGAATAATCATATCCTCAAAACCAAAACCAGAAACACATGTTTGTACATATCATACATCAATCAATGTAAATAAGTGAGCTCTCATCCTCCCATCACGACCCTGTAATACCCTTTACCAAAAGTACCCAACATCTTGATACTACCTAGAGGTGGGTCAGTCAAAAACCTGTGCAAGGGTCTAGGTCTTTCACCTAGCACTGCAGCAACTCGCTAGCGATCTAAACTATCATGATGCAATAATGGAACTCAAGTGTATGATCTAATGGTATATACAACATGTAGAAGGATATGTAAAAATCATACAAAATATTCACCAAACAATGCTTTAAAAGTACCGCTTGGTATTATTCTGAGATTTACTGTAATATGGGCAGCACACCATTGTATTACCATATAATCACAATTTAAAAATATGTACAAAATTCCATATAGTCCAACCCCAATATAATCCAATATGTTTCAACAATTTATCAAGTCATCATGATTTTTCATAAATAACTTTTAATGCAATTATAAATCAAAACAGATATAAAATCAGGTAGTTGAACCCTTACCTCAATATGATAGCTATACCAAGCTAAGACGCTTGAAGAAACTCCTGTTAGTCACCTGGGTATTCGAATGGCCGTTTCGGGAACCCGGTAAGTCCACTTGAAAAAGTGACTTTTCCACTGGAGCCTCAGATAGAGAAACGGAGGTCACCATTGAATTCAGAGCACCCAAAAATGTTAGGTCAGACATATACTTTGTCAAAAATAGATCCCGGTGCGGGACCCGCTCATGGCACGTAAAATGGTAATATTCATGAGCCACGAAATTTCAATTTTCATGCCACTTCGAAACATAGTGATATTTTATATTAAAATTCGTCTTTCGACCTGACTGAGTCTGAATTCGAGGTCGGAATTCAGTTTCGACGTCTTGAGCATTAAATGGGCTTCAAAATCCAAAACTTACATAAACACCACTTTTTGAAAATATTTAGAAAAATATACTCTTTTTCTATTTGAAGATTACTACACTTCCGAATATTCTTTTTACTTCTACCTATCATAATTATTCATGATGTTTACCCCTCTTTCACCTCATATAATTACCTCGAGTAAAATGATTACTAACGAAATAATTATAAAAGTATCACTTTTTCAAAATAATTAGAAAAACATCCGCTTTTTCAATTCGAAATTTGGCATGCTTCCGGATATCATTTTAATGCCATAAATTATTTTTTTTCATGATTTTAACTTCTCTTACACATTGTATAAATTTTACGGCCTAAACAATTATTTAACAAAATAATTATAAAAATACCACACTTTAATTATATAAAAGAAATGGCCAAACTGAGAATTTACTTACCGGTGGCAAGTTATCGCCGATAATCGGTTGGTGTTGATCGGTGACCTCACAATATAGTCACACGTGCTAGCGGTGCTCGGAGGAGACATCGGACGGCGAAGCTGTAGGCAAAAAACCGTTCGAGAGGCGTCCTTTTCGGAGGCTTCGATCTTCGGCTCCGGGGGGCATCAGGCGGCTAGAAAGGGCAGCGCAGCTTCGTCTCTGGGCGGCACACCACGCGGGCCGACACGTCTGGCCAGTAGAGCGGCAGTTCAGCCGCTCGTGAACAGTGGCCGACGACGGGTTCTTTTTGAGATGTTCAGGGGCCTTCACGAAAAAGAAAAGAAATCTCAGGGTTTCAAAAGCAATTTCAGGAACTGTAGCGCACGTGTCCCTCTCAGAACGTGTGGAACACTATTTCAATAATTGCACTTTAACTCAAATTTTAAAATATTCTTTCGATTTCACCCTTAATTATTTACAATTTAGCCCCTGATTTCAAATTTCTTTTCAATTTAATCCAAATGCACCTAGACTTTATTTTATCCAGATTTAACATAAATACTTTAATTTAAATATTTCAAATATTTTAATTAAATAATCCAAAATTTAAATCTACCTAAATGCCATTACCTTGAAAATTACTCTTTTGCCCTTTAAATAAATTTGATTTTACATCCTCCCCTCCTTAAAAGAATTTCGTCCCGAAATTAAAATACAATATAGGGAGTAATGAGAGAAATAATAAGGAATATCAGTTAGAAAGATAGGGAACCACACACTCTCTATTTAGTGTTAGAATCTCGTCAACATGTTGATGCCACACAAGGCATAAGCTAAATTGGTACATAAAGTTAAATGGAATTATAAAGTGACTCATCAATAGATACAAGGACATCGACACATGAGAATGAGAATGATGTCTTTAAGTCGATACACAAATCAGGAGTGGTAATGATATTCAAGACCGAGAGTCAATAATACAAGACTCATATAACATGAGTGTTGATTGTTAGGCACCAAACTAGAGTAACAGACCAAATGTCAAATACATATGATACCGTCTCCCTGATCATACCAGATCAACGTCACATTGGGACAATCCTATTTGTCTGTATCTAAAACCCAGTCCTAAATAATCACTGAGTTCAAAGACTTTAACAAGATTTCGAATGGAATTTAACACCCTTGTGTTATACCACACAAGATAGTCAAGTTCAGAAATCATCACAAAACTACAATAATATGAGTCATTTACCATTTCTCATAACGAGTGAAAAACAACCAAGTAGACAAAATATTTCTAGTCAAGAACAAGGCTAAAATCACCAAGAATAGAAGTTTTAAATAAAGGAGTATATTTCACAAGGAATAATCTAAGCATGTAAATTAAAATGCAAGTATCCACATAATATATATAGCCCAAAGACTTCTCAAGTCTTTTATGCAAGGTAATATTATATTGTAATAACTCATACCATAATTAATTTCAGAGACTCTCTAAGTCTTTTAGTTCAACATAGAACTATATAGTTGCAAGTCATATAAATCCAAAAACTTTTAAAGTATTTGATGCAAGAAAAAAGCCATATAAAAATGATTCGATATTCTATATGCAAGCAAAACTGATAACAATGTCATAATGCCCTAGAAACAAGGTTTCATTAGAATAGGTTGTCTCCGCGGTGATGCATGTCTTCTGTTTCACCACATTTCATTTTAAATTAAAAAAAGTTTGAAAATATTTTTGAAAACACGCAACACAAAAATCAGGGGCATACAAGAATACTACACTAGTTCATAATAAGGTCTTACCTTAGCCATAAATAAACCAAATCTGAACTCTAAGTATTCTTTTGAAAGTATAATAGGAAGAGTTTAACAACTCTCTTTACAGACCCACGAGTAAACCAATCTCAAATATCATCTATCATATCACCATAATGATGCTTGGGTTTAACTCAAATCTAATAATGAGTCACAGGCTTAACTTAATACCAACAACTCAATCAGAGTTTCAACTCACAACAAATTATGACAAGTGTATCCACTAATTCTTTAAAATCAAAATAAAGTTCCTTAAATGATACTCATTAAATTAAGTAAAAACAAGAAGAAATTCCCCACTTTATATATACAGTTACTAAATAAATTATCAAACATTTACAATATATCGATTCTCCTTAAAACATAGTTAAACATAATAGATATACTTTTAAAATTTCAAAACTTTTCCAAAGTTTTTAAACATGTCTCTCTAAGGGATTCAAAACTACACATTCTTTTAACTGACGTATCACATATGCAAACACANAAGTAAGGCGTGCCTTAGTAAGTCTATCTTTACTTTTTATAACTTTAAAATCACCACACTTTAGCAATTTTATTAAAAACAGTTTTAAAAGACACTTGTAAGATATAGAAATTTTATAAAGTATTTCAGAAAAATAGTAGAGTGTGTCATAGTTAAACTTTTAGAATCTAAATAGATAGACAATATGTATATATATATATCTATGTATATTAAATCCTTATCCAACTTGTTAAGTATGTTCCTGAACAATAACCTTTTTACTTAGCCAATCAACTTGTAACATAAACAATCCCAAGAATTTAAAAGCTCAATTTATGTTTTCAAATAAAATACCACACATTAATTTTGGATAACTCAATTTCTATCAAACACCAAATCAAGTATACTAATTCATAGTTTTATGCTTATTTAAAAATCTAATTTCCATGAATTCTAAAAGTTCTAATAAAAATATCATGCATTAGTATGTATCACTTAAGTCTCTTCAAGACTCAGGTATTTTAAACTAATATATTTCCATTTGAAGCTCAAATGAGGCATCATCCCAAGTCTCTAATACTAGGAGTTCTCAACACTTAGGATACCAAATTAAATCAACCATACAAGCACTCATTTGTCCAATTGAGACTACCAAGGTAAGATCAACCTAACTTGACTTAACCGGTGAAAAATTATTTATTATAAAATAAGGATTTAACAATCTAAAGATCATAAATATTATGTATGCACCAATAAAATAAGCCACACAATAAGTCACATAGAGCCAGTATAACAAGGTTTTATAGAACTTCCAAACTAGGATTCAAAATCTAATATTCTTTTCATTCACACAAGATTCCAAACTAGACTCCATTACCAAGTTTCATTTAGCAAAATTCATGTAACAAGATATTATATATATGACATCTCAATACATACATAATTTATACTTACACCGTATTAATTCATACCAGAAGTTTTCTAAGAAATCAAACTTGTTTATGAAATTGTCACATAAATTTTCCATAAATATTCTATATTTAGTTCCAAGTTAATATGTAAAAAAATATGTGAAAGTACATTTCAGCTTCTAAGTCAAGTACTAAGAATACTTACTACATTCAATACCAGAAAGATACTTGGAACTTTAAGTTTATAAAAATTTTCATAGTTTAAAGAATTCTCCAAGTATATCAAATGTAGGATTAATTCAGTACTATAAATAAATTTTATACGCACTAAAATTCAAACTTTACAATAGTACAATCTGACAAAATTTAATTTCAAGTAACTCATAATTTTTTTTTAAAATTATATATCTATTGAAAAAGTAAATTACTTTTACTTAACCATTATTTAAATTTGAAATATCCATGATTTTATTGAAAATAAAGACATATAATTTATCAAACATAATACTTTATTTTATTTCAAACCATGCAAATCAATTTGGAGATTTAAAAGTCACCAAAACCATGCAAAAAATCTCTAAGTCTAATAAAATTACCAATAACCAAATAATTTCTTACCCAAGGATTACAAAGCCAATATATGTAGAGAGAAAATGTAAGACCGAATGAAAACCACATCTAGATGCACAAATCCATCTTTTAATCAGTGAAAATTTTTCTTAATCTACTAATCATGATTTTTTTTTCCTCGAAAGTTTAACTTTGAAAAGACAAGTAAACTTAGGCACGCAGCTATCAAATAGGCAAAACAAATTGTTGCAAGTAAACGACTTATAAAGAAACACAATTATAGTCTATTAATTCAAACAAAACCAAATAATCCAAGAATTTTAATTTAAATTAAATCAATTATTCAATCAAATTACTAATGATGTCAAGCCAAATCTTGGTGAGTTTAGTATAATACCACATTTAAGCAAACTCATATATTATACCAATTTGTTAAACAACGAGCTATATTTCATGCAAAAATATCATCAATTTTGAACATGTTAATATAAACATCAACTACCAATTGCTCCAACCGAGTTATTAAAAATATACAAAAATTGAGAAAATTAAATCATATCCCAAAAATTCACGAAACATAGGACCAATCCAAGGTATTTAAAGTTCCAAGCACAAGTTAGCTATCATAGAACCTACAAGGTTCACACATAGCTCACTATCAGAATGGACATAGGAATACAAGTATGAATGTCCACTTGAATCAAAGAATTTGGATGAAAGTGGAATTCACTAGTCTCATGTTAATTCTAACACTTCTGAGACTAGAGTTTCCGAATTATAATCATCCCAAGAATACTAAAGTTTCACTCTAGGAAGATAAACGAAGGAAACAGGATGAATCAGAGTAAAGACATTATATTTAGCCAATTCCTAAGTGATGTATGAGGTATTTTTCAAACACATTCCAAAATGCTTTTTAAACAGCAAAATATCACAGATAAGATCCCAGACGGATCGGAAGCCTGCAGCTCTGATACCATTTCTGTCATATCTGGAAGTCCAAAACCGTGACTTTTAGTAATTTTAAGTGAAAATAAAATAAAATATTAATTTTTCAAAAATCAGGAGAAATCAAGTATTGAATAATTTCGTTTTGATCTTCAAATCATTATGAGTTCCATAATATTTAAAAATCTTGTTAGTTTTTAATTACTTAAGAAAAATGCTCAATAACGTTCAAGAAAATTTCTAACTATCTCATTTGAATATTTGTTAAGAAACCATAAATTTTCGTAAATTGAGTTCAACTAAAAACTTTAGTATAATGTCCAAAATAATTTACAAAGAGTCAAGTTCTCACTTTAATAACAAAATGGTCCTCATACATCCACTTAATATATTTATTAAATCGTGGCTAAATAATTGAACAAGGAAAGAAAAGTAGCAGAGTATAGATACACACCAGGAAAAGGAGTAAAAATGTAACTACAAGCTACACAGCTTGTCAAATCAGCAGAACGACTACCTTAAATAGTTAAGCACCTGAAAGTGGGAAAAGTAGGGGGAGTGAGCATTCACATATTCAGCAGAAATTTAATTACATTTTTGAATGGATATAATTTTACCAAACCTATATAGTTAATACCTTTTCCAAAATCCTTTTATGAACCAAGTGTTAAAGTATGTTATTTTCTCCATATTTTAAGTTGTTTTTCCATGTTTTAGGAGGATTGTCCTTCCTGATTTCTTGGTTCTTATTTTAAGAGTGTTTTGTCTTGTACACACTCTATAAATGTTGTACTCATCCAAATTTTAATATATGAATGAAAAATGTAAATGTTTGACAGAAATTCCTACATTTGTAGCAAGACTAAGCCACCTGCGGAATCAGATGAAGGATACGACAAGTAGTATGCTGAAAATCAAAAGGTCAAACAGTGGCTAGTAATGTCTATGTCACTAGAAAATATGAGGCATTATCTATGCTCACCCATTGCCTATGATATTTGGGATGCCTTGTCCAAAGTATTCTATAATAGAAGTGATAAATTAAAAGTATTTACTCTAAATCAGAAGGCCTTTTCAGCAAAACAAAAAGGGAAAATACTCTCTATATATTATGGAGAGTTGACAGAAATTTTCTAAGAATTAGACCATCGTGATAAGATGATTCTGAAGGATCCAGATGATGTCAAAATATATCGTAAAACCATTGAACGACAGTGGGTTCACATATTCCATATCAGCTTAGATGATGTTTTTGACCAAATTTGTAGAGAGATTCTGCGTAAAGAACCATTTCTAAATTTGGAAGAATGCTATTCTTTGGTTCTCCATAAAGAAATACAACGCACCACATTAAACAAGGAAGTAGAACAGCCGGAATCTTCAGCATTGATAACTCAGAATAGATCCAATCAGAAATGGCTTCCTCAAAATCAACAATCAAGATCTGATAAATTCAACCACAAATGCACCCATTGCCACAAAACTGGTTACATAAAAAACCGATGTTTTGAACTTGTTGTGTATCTAGAATGGTGAGACCATAACCATGATCTACGAACAAAGAATTCTAAAGAGACTTTCACTGATGCAATCGTTGAAATGAAGACCCAAGATAAAAAAGGCAAAAGTGTCTTAGCATTGACAACAACTGCAGATGAGTTCGTATGGTATTGAATCAAATTAAAGCCTATGTTGTGAAGCTCATAATAGTGTGAGCCTGATATATGAAGCTTTTGAAATTGAAGCCTATGCTGTGAAGTTTATGATGGTATAAGCCTAGCATGTGAAGCTTCCGAAATTTGTTGTAGTGCCGTGAAGCTTATATGAATTTGAACCTGGCATATGAAGTTCTAAAATCAAACTGCTGTGAAACTCATGTGAACTTGAGTCTTGCGTGAGAGATTTCTAAAGTTGTTCTAAATACTCGTGCAAGTTGGTATGCACCAAGGGGGAGTATTAAAGTATGTTATTTTCTCCATGTTTTAAGTTGTTTTCCCATGTTTTAGGAGGATTGTCCTTCCTAATTTCTAGGTTCATGTTTTAAGAGTATTTTGTCTTGTACATACTCTATAAATATTGTACTCATCCAAGTTTTAAAATATGAATGAAAAATGTAAACGTTTGATGTTTATCACCAAGTTTATAAAATCAATTGATATCCAGAATAATCATATATTCAAAACCAAAACCAGAAATACATGTTTGAATATATAATACATCAACCAATGTAAATAAGTGAGCTCTCATCCTCCCATCATGGCCTTGTAATACCCTTTATCAAAGGTACCCAGTATCCTGATACTACCCAGAGGTGTGTCAGCCAGAAACCTGCGCAGGGATCTAGGTCTTTCACCTAGTGCTGCAACAACTCGCCAGCGATATAAATTACTATGATGCAATAATGGAACTCAAGTGTGTGATCCAATGGTATGTACAACATATAGAAGGATATGTAATAACCATACAAAATATTCACCAAATAATACTTTAAAAATACCACTTGGCATTATTCTGGGATTTACTATAACATGGACAGCACATCACTATATTATCCCATAATCACAATTTAAAAATATGTATAAAATTCCACACAGTCTAATCCCGATATAATCTAATGTCTTTTGATAATTTATCAAGTCATCACAATTTTTCATAAATAAGTTTTAATATAATTACAAATCAAAATAGATATAAAATTAGGTAATTGAACTCCTACCTCAATATGATAGCTATACCAAGCTAAAAACACTTGAAAAAACTCATGTTAGTCANTGAAGCTTTTGAAATTGAAGCCTATGCTGTGAAGTTTATGATGGTATAAGCCTAGCATGTGAAGCTTCCGAAATTTGTTGTAGTGCCGTGAAGCTTATATGAATTTGAACCTGGCATATGAAGTTCTAAAATCAAACTGCTGTGAAACTCATGTGAACTTGAGTCTTGCGTGAGAGATTTCTAAAGTTGTTCTAAATACTCGTGCAAGTTGGTATGCACCAACTTGAGGGGGAGTATTAAAGTATGTTATTTTCTCCATGTTTTAAGTTGTTTTCCCATGTTTTAGGAGGATTGTCCTTCCTAATTTCTAGATTCATGTTTTAAGAGTATTTTGTCTTGTACATACTCTATAAATATTGTACTCATCCAAGTTTTAAAATATGAATGAAAAATGTAAACGTTTGATGTTTATCACCAAGTTTATAAAATCAATTGATATCCAGAATAATCATATATTCAAAACCAAAACCAGAAATACATGTTTGAATATATAATACATCAACCAATGTAAATAAGTGAGCTCTCATCCTCCCATCATGGCCTTGTAATACCCTTTATCAAAGGTACCCAGTATCCTGATACTACCCAGAGGTGTGTCAGCCAGAAACCTGCGCAGGGATCTAGGTCTTTCACCTAGTGCTGCAACAACTCGCCAGCGATATAAATTACTATGATGCAATAATGGAACTCAAGTGTGTGATCCAATGGTATGTACAACATATAGAAGGATATGTAATAACCATACAAAATATTCACCAAATAATACTTTAAAAATACCACTTGGTATTATTCTGGGATTTACTATAACATGGATAGCACATCGCTGTATTATCCCATAATCACAATTTAAAAATATGTATAAAATTCCACACAGTCTAATCCCGATATAATCTAATGTCTTTTGATAATTTATCAAGTCATCACAATTTTTCATAAATAAGTTTTAATATAATTACAAATCAAAATAGATATAAAATTAGGTAATTGAACTCCTACCTCAATATGATAGCTATACCAAGCTAAAAACACTTGAAAAAACTCATGTTAGTCAGCTGGGTGTTCGAACGGCTGTTTAGGGATCCCGATAAGTCCACTTGAAAAAGTGACTTTTCCAACGAAGCCTCAGATGGAGAAACGGAGCTCATCACTGAATTCAGAGTACCCAAAAATGTTAGGTTAGACATATGCTTTGTCGAAAGTGAGTTCCGATGTGGGACGTGGCTCATAGCACACAAAACGATACTATTCACGAGCCATGAAATTTTGATTTTCGTGCCACTTTGAAACATAGTGATATTTTATATCAAAATTCGTCTCTAGACTTGACTGAGTCCAAATTCATAGTCGGAATTCAGTTTTGAGGTCCCGAGCATAAAATGGGCTTCAAAATCAGAAACTTACATAAATACCACTTTTTAAAAATATTTAGAAAAATATCCTCCTTTTCTATTTGAAATTTACCGCACTTTCGGATACCTTTTTTACTTGTACTTGCGTAATTATTCATAATTTTTACCCCTCTTTCACCTCATATAATTACTTCGGGTAAAATGATTACCTAACGAAATAATTATAAAAATACCACTTTTTCAAAACAATTAGAAAAAGTTCGCTTTTTCAATTCGAAATTTAACATGCTTCCGGATATCATTTTAACATCATAAATCATTTTTATTCATGATTTTAACTTCTCTAACACATTGTATAAATTTTACGGCCTAAACAATTATTTAACAAAATAATTATAAAAATACCATAATTTAATTATATAAAAGAAATGGCCAAACTGGGAATTTACTTACTGGCAGCGAGTTACCATCGATAACTAGCTAGGGTTGATCGGCGACCTTACGACATGGTCATATGTGCCAGTAGTGCTTGTAGGAGACATCAGACGGCGAAGCTGGGGGCGAAAAACCATTCGAGAGGCGTCTTTTTCGGAGGCTTTGATCTTCGTGTAATCCCCTAATTTTGTGAGCAACATTATTGTATTTCTTTTGTGTGTATTATTGTGAAGTGAGAAATACAATAAAGATTGCAAAATATTATTAAATCTTACGTACAAAATTCACGAAGTTAATTCCGTAATTTTATTATTATGTAGATTAAATTAGAGCTTAGTTTTGACAATTTGAAGTATGTGTAAATTATTGAGAAGTCATGAACTCTAAGTAATTTAGATGTTTTGAAATGTTTTTATTTAATGGGGCAAAACTGCAATATTTTGAAAGGTATAGTTGTAGAAAATTTCGTAGTGAGGACCAACTTGCAAAGTCAGAGTTTTTCACTCAAAATACTCAGACCATTTACGTGTCTTTGTGGGGGAGTTCAGTTTATATTGTTCCAACACTTCACCTTTGAGCTGTAGTATTGAGAGAGAAATGCCTGTTGAAAATACAAGTTTAATCAATATATCATTTCTTGTACTTCATTTTCCTTCATTCTCTCATTCACACGTTCCTTTCACTTTCTCTCTCTCTGTGTTGTTTCCTTTCCTGTTTTTCGTTTATCACCAGCACAAAAATATGAGAGTTTCTGTTATGTCTTCCAAGTTCAGCTCTAGCTAAGTGAAGAGTCTCAAAGCATTGAAGTTTTGGTAAGTTTGATCTTCATTATTACTTATCATTCCTTAGATATCAGATTGGGATTTTCTAGAGCATTGCATGTCAATTGATTGAGGTAAAAAGCTTTGAAAGTTTATGGAAGTTTTGTTTAATTTTCGTATAAGCCCGTAATAACTGTTGTGAGTTGGTGTTTTAAGGTTCACTTAGTCCTTATCTTGTTGAAAATCTTGTAAAAT